>MKYW01000258.1:24739-42021 GCA_015776835.1 Aphidius ervi | reverse complement strand
TTTAATTATTTAAACAATTATACACAATTTTACTTTTTAATATTTTAAAACAACAATTTATTTTATAAGACAAATTATTACTACGATGCAGATTTTTAAATACAATACAAAATATATATATATGTTATGAAGTCGTGAGGTGGCAAAAGCCACATCACCAATACAATTTTATGAATATTTTCGGACGCACCGTTTAGCTCGGTGGCCGGACAAGAAGTGTTTTATATTTTTTCTCCCTATCGAGACACACATACAAACATCTTTACACCTAAACTCTCTCCGTCTAGTGTCACGGACACTCATACATACGTCTTATACATATATATTTAATCATTACTATTTGTACACGCTACATGTTTTTTTTTTTCATTCAAAGGTAGAACATTACTTACTAAAACAATCAAAATAGAAATATTTTCAGCATAATGACAATTAAACAAACAATTTTTAATGATAAAAACTTTGATTTTGTTGTTATAATTGATTAGATAATGAATAAATGTTTGACCTTTTGATGTTTTTGATGACTATAAAAATTAATGAAAAACCATCAGATAAAATTTCAACCTTGAGTCAAACACATCACTGTCAACGTACAAGTAAATTATTTTCACCAATGTAAGTAATTAATTACCAAGTATATATTACAATAAATTAATTAAATTAACAAAAAAAACGAGTTATATTTTTACAATAATTTAATTACTCCAAAAATACAAATTTTTCAATTGTTATTAAAATAAAATATTTATTTTGTTAAAAATCATAACCATACTTTCATTATTTTTGACCAATCAAAAAATTATTTTAATCGTCCATCAATAAATAGTTAATTTAATATTATTTTTCTTTTAAAAATCAATTATTAATTATTTATTAAATATTATTTACCAAAAGAAAGTGAACATTAATAATACCAAATTAACGTCGTGAGTTGCGACACAAACTTGTTAAACACCTTCGTAATACGGAGTCCGACAAGTTTTGACGTGGCATTTTTTTATTCACAAATTCTAAAAAAAAAAAACAATATTTTAGTTAAAAATAAATAAATAAATGAATAAATAAAAAAGTTATAAATAACTTACTTTCAATGGCCAGAATTACGTCTTGAGAGATTGCTTCAAATCCTGCACCTCGTCCTTTCCCTGTAGCAGACATAACAGCGAGATTGTTTTTTCCAATGATTTGTCTCATCAGGACACTCACGAGCCGTAAAGCAGTTTTTATTCTTTTATATTGTTCAATATTTTGAAATTCAAGAGTGGTGATGAAAACTTTGATTCCTGGCACGAGTTGGGCTCGGTTTTGGCCATCAATATTTCACAATTTAATATTATTATTATTATTATCATCATGGTCAGTCGTATTTTCATCATAATCATCACCATCATTGGATTTATCATTATTTATAATATCATTATTCATTTCAGGAGCAGCATCCCTCATAGTTTCATCATTTATTTCAACGCCAGCAGCATTCCTTATATTTTTAGCATAATCATCATTGGATTTATCATTATTTATAATATCATTATTCATTACAGGAGCAGCATCCCTCATAGTTTCATCATTTATTTCCACACCAGCAGCATTTCTCATATTTTCAGCATAATCATCATCATTACATTAATCATTAGAAACAATATCATCATTTCTAATGACAGCAGCATCCTCCATAGTTTCAACATAATCATCATCATCACCAAATTTATCATCATATATTTCGGTAGCAACATCATTCATACTTTCATCATTAATTTTATGATTTTTCATGTTATAATTCATTTCTGTGGCTGCATCTGAGGTATTACCATCATCATCATTAATAATTTCATTATTTTTTATATCATAATTTATTACCGTATCTACATCATCAGCATCACCACGATTATCATCAGTAGTTTTGTCATCATGGTTATTATCATTAGTATTACCTTCATCATTTATACTTTTGTTCACTTGTTTGTAATGATATCATCATTAGAATTCTCATCATCAGTAATGAGAATATTATTAATTCCAATATCATCGTTATCATTATTTTCATCATCAGTAATAATAGCATTAGTAATTTTATTATCATCATTACTATTATTGTTATTATTTCCATCAGTAATAATTTCATTTGTGCTTGCTAATATTAGTTCTTCCCACTTATCCAATTTCACATGCCTCAACAATTGTTGATCATCTTGAAAAAAAAAAAAAAAATACAAATTTCAAAATATAAAATATCATACGTATGCCTAAATTACCAGTTTTTTTTTATTTTTCAAATATATATTATGTATATATATGTATTTATGTATTGCCATTTCAAATTTCCATTATTGTAATCTCAAATACATTTCGAATAAAAAAAAAAACAAAAATCACAAGGTTACAATGCAGAATAATTATTCATGCATTATTTATAAATTTTATAAACAAATAATCATCAAATATTCAATGACGTACGTAAAAGACAAATTTAGCTGGATAAATTTTTCATGAAGCTATGCTCAAAAGTATTATCAATGCATATTATTTATTTCATAATTTTTATAAAATTGTCAGATAAAATATTTAACAATTATTGTTGTTGCTATAAATTTATTTAAACTAAAAAATTATTTATTTACTAAAATAAATAATAAATTTACTATTAATTTGAATTACTTTCCACATATTATGTGATGCCGATATTTCTAAATAAAATTATTAAAAAAATTAACAACAAATTTGGAAACTGTAAATTTTTAGGAAATATATTAATCGATTTATTCTCCATTAAAAATTCAAGATGACTCGAATAAATAATCATTTAATATTTCAATTCAAATCAAAACCTTTAATATATCAAAATAAAATCCATTTATCAACTAAAAAATTCAAGTTAAATTAAATGAATATAATTAATTATACATTATTTTAAATATTTTATTTTTACACTCAATTATATATGAATGAAGTTGAAAATTAACATCCACAATAATTTAAATAACACTCAACGATTACAGTAGAACCTCTCTATAAGGTCCCTCCGAATAACGTCGCTAACCGAGATAGGAGGAGAAATGTTACCCCCACCACACCCTGTTTGTATGTGTCAGTGTATGTCCGTGTATCGATATGCATGCATGTGTGTGTACTGTCAGTCTACGCACTCCCCTCGACATAGGAGAGAGTGGGAGAACCTCTCTACAACGATTTCCAAGAATTTCTCCCCGGACTTGGACGTTATAGAGAGGTTCTACTGTATGTTTCTAATTGAAAATAAAAAAATAAGTACTTTATTTATTTCTATTTTTATTTACTCTATTCACAATTTGAAAATATAGAATTAAAAAAACGAAAAGAATTTTAATTTTGAATAATATCTATTACAACATTCCCAAATAAATAAATAAATAAATAAATAAGAAAAGAAACTATATATTGTTCATAAAATGTTAATTATAATTATTTTTAGATATATCTAAGTTGTCCTCAAATTTAAACCCTTTCTCCACCCTTTAAATATAATTTAAAAATTAATTCAAATATTATCTGAATAGCTTACCACTTTTCGATAAAATACGGCACAGATGAAAAGAACCGTCTTCTGACAATCTAACTTCGGTGGTGTTATCTTGTCTTGATCGTTTGATTGAAGAAGACGGTTCGATGGTGATTTCACCACCTTCACCGTTCCATTTTATTAATGCGTATGACATCTTGACTGAAATGTTACAATTTTTAATTAAATCAATTATTTATTCATTTATTTATTTATTTATTTATTTATTTATTATTTGATTACCTGTATGATATATTAAATTTATCTGTCAACGTGCACAAAATTAACACAACAAACAACTGTCACAGACAAAAGAATACTGCTTTTGTTTTTTTGATACATAAATCACTGGGCACACGCGACACACCTCCCTGCAACAACGAACGTGTAATTTCTTCTCATCGATTATTACATGTACATGTTATGAATAAACATGGTTTCCCATTATGTCTTACATAACAAAGAGCGTCTTGTATATATTCATGGATATGTCTTGGACTACCAATAAAACTTGCTGGTAAGATAAATTTTTGACCTATGTTTGATAAATCGTCATCATTATCGAATGCATCTTTTAAATAAATGTATAGTTCCACTTTGAGAATTTTTTGATGAGTTCGAATATAACGTAAACGTTCACTTTCAATTTTTGCATACATATCAACGACAAACTGATTTAACAATTGTTTATAACATAATAAAAAATTTTTTGGATTATTACGTATCATATGTCTTTGGGCATATAAATCCATTGCTGAAACCTTTTTATTTGTCGTTAATCCAGTTTTAGGGTTTATTTGCTTTAATTCAAAATGATATCCATCCTCACCCTGCCAAAACATCAATGGATACTGCAAAGCATCGTATGATTTATGAGTTTCTTGAACTGTTATAAATTCATTACTTCGTTTTTGTAATATAATATCACGTTTGTTAAACTCCTTTTCATTAATTATGGCAGCTACTTCATTGATAACAAGTAAATTAAAACGTAAATATTCTACTCATCTTATTAACAGCGATCATATTTTCCAAAAAACCACAGTACGTAGGCTGTACGTAACTCGAAAAATAGTTAGAACTGTTCTTCCTTATATAAAAAGGACAGTTGTCATCGATCTTCCTAAGATTTGATTGGTTATTTCGTTTTCTTTGTCACTCTCATGTTATTTATGATTTTTTCTTTGTCTATTGTTATTTGAAATAAATAAATGAACTTTGAATTTCTTTATCTCTCTCACTCTCATGTCTTTTCTAATGTTTTTTGTTGTTAATGAAATCAACAAATTGCTTTGTTTTATTTTTCAAATTTATGTCAGTTTATTAAATTTGACATAAAATTGACTTATTAATAAGCTACACATAAAAACGTCAAATAAATAAATAAATCATATAATATTTAAATTATTGATTAACATCTCAAATAAATTATTGATAAAATAACAACTTGAATCATCAATAATGAGTGAAATCAATTTTACTTCAGACGAAGAGATCAATGAATTCCGACATTTCGAGAAAAATCTGTAAGTTTAAATTTACATTGCTTAAAATCTTATTTACAAAAAATTATATTCACAATCTATTTACAATATTTACAAAAAAGAATAGTATATTTACTTCAGTATTAAATAAAAAAAAAGTATATATATATATGACCATTAAAATAATAATTAATTTTTTTTTTACTGTGTAGAAATATAACCGGTTACGTCGATAAGATTGAAGGTATAAAATCAGTAAATGCAGATCAGAATAAGGTTTTTAAGTTCGACTTGAATAATGACAGTGAGACGAGAATCAAAATATTAATGTGGGGTACCATGGCTGAAGATTGGGAACCAAAAATTAAAATAAATAACATAATCGAGATAATTGGTGGATCAACAAAAATATCAAATGCTACTTATCGTGATCCAGCTGTGCATATTATGGAATTTCATGTCCAAATGACAAGCCAAGTTACGATTTTAGGGAAACATACTGTAAATACTCGTCATATGAGTCCATCAACCACAGTCTATCGTTCAATCGACTTATCACAGGTCATGTTTCAAGAGGGGAATGTTGGTAAAATAAATAATAATAATAATATAATATTAATATATTATTAAATAATAATATTATTGATAAATAAAATAATGATATTTTGTTTATTAGAAATTGAATGTTATATAAGACAGCCATTTAGAGAAGTCCAGTTTAACAGGTCCATGTGTGGTCAAGGACAAGTGACCGATGGGTTTTATCGGTTAACTGTTAACATTACAAACTATATTAAAAATAAAGATTAAAAAATCTGGTGTTTCAGTGAAAATTCAAGGAAAAATGGACAAAACTAATTATTATTTTGTAGTAAAAAAAATGGAGGAAATAAAAATAATTGAAAATGATACAACATTAGCAAAACAGAAAATACAGAAAGGATACCATCCAATAATTGACGCTAAAAGAAAAATTGATGATGATGTTGATGTTGATGAAACCGGTAATAATAATAATAATGATAATAATAATAATAATAAAAATAATAATAATAAAAATAATCATAATAATAATTTATTTATTTATTTATTTCTTTATAGAAATGAATGAGAATGAAGGTGGTGAATCATCATCCAATATAAATCCAAAGGTGGATGCAGGTAAAGATTTTTTTAAATAAAAAAATATGTTGCATATATAATTACTTGATAATAATTATTTCAGTCTTGCAAACAGAAGTTGAAGGAGAACCATTGAAATTAAATAATTCAAAGAATAATTTATCAAAGAAAAAAAATGTTAAATAATTTTTTTGACTTAACGACTTGAAGATTATATATCTATATTAATTTGTTTTGTTTGATGAATAAATATTATCGCAAAAATATTGTATGTTGTATCAAATTTTTAAGTATATGTATTTAATTGATTGCAATGAAGTAATTGACACATACTTTTTTTTAATATATATAATAGATAAATAATAGATAACTTCATATTAAATTTTTTTTTTGTTTTCAATTTATTATGAATAACAGAAATATTAATTTTATTCTGACTGTGTCATCAAACAGATTGTGTGATTAATTTGTGAATGAATATAATAATATATTACTTGATAAAAAAAAAAAATAGTAAAAGTATACAGTCAATTAATATATAGTGAAAGTATATAATCAATTACTATATACTAAAATTCAAATAAAATCATATTATGAATTGTGAATTAATATCTGGATTCATAATTAAAAGATAACTAACCTTATTAACGTAAGTGTGTTATTTATTTATTTTTTAATATTATCAGTATATATTTTATAAAAAAAAGTAATTTATTTAATCGATTGATTCAATTTAATTGATTTATTTATTCAAAAAAAAAAAAAATTTATTTATACGAATTTTTTACCTCAAATTCTATTACTTGAAATAGATTTGTCATATACCTCCTCTCAGCCTTCTCTGAGAGACTGTTGTTCAAAATAAAATTTAAATTTGAATATTCACCTTTCTATATAAGAATAAAAATTTTACATATTAGTGCATGAGAATATGACGCCGAAGCTGGCTGCCACTCTGGTCGCTAAACGTAAATTAAACCTGAAAACATATGGTGTGTCTAATATTATCTAAATTAAGAGTTCACTGATTAAAAGCTAAAAAAAAAATATCAACCCCCAACATAGCGTTTTAGGGGGGCCAGGGGGGACGGAAGTTTTGAATTTTTTTTTTTTCAACTTTACAATGAAAATTGGGGCATAAAAATATTATCTAAATCAAAAGTCTACTAATAAGAAGCTAAAAAAAAATATCGACCGCCAACATAGCGTATAAGTGGGGGCCAGGGGGACAGAAATTTTGAATATTTTTTTTTTTAACTTTATAATGGAAATTGGGGCATAAAAATATTATCTAAATTAAAAGTCTACTAATAAGAAGCTAAAAAAAAAATATCAACCGCCAACATAGCGTATTAGGGAAGGGCCAGGGGGGACGGAAACATTAATTATTTTTTTTACTAACTTTAAAATGAAAATTGGGGCATGAAAATATTATCTAAATTAAAAGTCCACTAATTAAGAGCTAAAAAAAAAATATAATCCTTCATGATTTAGATAATAGATTAAGTAGTGAAACATGAGAACGAAGCAATTTTCGTTATTGTAAGCACGGGGCCCTTACACGTCCCTGACTATCCAGCGTTTGGCGGCCAGCTTTAGCGTCATCATGAGAATTTCAGACAAAATTTCCTGACTCACATGGGGTATGAGACAAAAATGGAGTTTTTTTCCAATGAAAATAAAGAATTAAATTTATTTTATTTGTTGACAACATCCTCTGAGCCTCCTCTGAGCCAGAGAATTTTGTAAAAAAATTTGTATGCCTAAAAGACAAAAGTTAATTTTTAGAATCTTAAGAATTTTTTCGCGCAGAGGGATATGAATTTAATTAATATTTTAAATCAAAGAAATATATTTTTAGCTTTAATATATGTGAATATTGAAATATACAGGGGTGTAAAATGAAAAATTATTTTATTAACATGATATTTATTAATTGCCTAAAAATTTAAGAATTCAACCTAAAAAATGCCTGCAAATCGAGTTAAACGTTCTGTGGAAGATGAAAGACTTTTTCAAAAATCAAAACGTATGAGAAATACTTTAGCTCAAAGAGAACGCAGACAAAAACTAGCATTGCAATTAGAATATAATAGATTCAATATTCAAGTTGAAGATATTCAAGAAAGTTATATTGGAAAAATGGATATTCTTTGTAAAAATTGCAGTGCGAGACATTTCCAAGTAGAAGAAGTGAATAATAAAAAAACATTTAACGATTGCTGTAGTCATGGTGAAGTAAATCTCGAACCATTACCTGATCCACCAGATTTAATAAAAAATTTATTTAACGGTTCTCATGAATTTTCGAAAAATTTTCATGAACGAATACGATCATACAATAATGCTTTTGCTTTTGCATCTTTTAATGCAAATTTAGTAAATTTTCCGTCTAATAATCGACCAGGTCCTTATTGTTTCAAAATTCATGGCCAAATATATTATCAAATTAATACATCTTTGTATCCAAGTGGAGATGATATTCCTTCATTCGGTCAACTTTTTATTGTCGATCAGAATGAAGCAACTAACGTTAGATCACAATTTAACAAAGATTCGTGTTTAAATATGGAAATTATTGAAGCTATAGGCAATACTCTTGGTGAGATTAATGTATTTGCAAAGTCATATCAGATGATACATGAAGAATTACAGCAAACAATCAATGACGGTCAAGAAGAAACAGAAATGCGATTAATATTTTCTACGAAACCTGGTAAAGATGCAAGACGATATAATGTGCAAAAAATAAATGAAGTTGCGGCAATTTTTACTACAACTGCTAATGGAGATATTCCGGAGTCATATGTGACGATACATAATAAGAATACGAAAAAACTTGAGTATGTTAGTAATATGGACCCAAATGTAGAACCATGGATTTATCCACTGTTTTATCCTTTTGGATAGAGAGGATGGCATAGAGATATTCCGTGTGTTACGAAATCAGAAAGAGTTTCACGTGCAGCTTATATAAAATACAGGATGGCATCTCGAAATAATAATATATTTTTAATGGGTGGAAGATTGTTTCAGCAATGAGTGGTTGATAATTATGTGAAAATCGAAAAAGATAGAATGAATTTTTGTAGATTAAATCAAAAAAAAATTCGAGCTGATACTTATCAAGGGTTAATTGATCATTTAAAAACTGTCGCAAATGAATCGAAAGTAAATGTTGGAAAAATGGTAATTTTACCATCGACTTTTACAGGATCACCACGAAACATGCTTCAGCATTATCAAGATGCGATGGCCATCGTAAGAAAATTTGGGAAGCCTGATTTATTTATAACCATGACATGTAATCCAAATTGGCGAGAAATTAAAGAAAATTTATTATTGAATCAAACAGCTTCTGATAGACCAGACATCGTTTCACGTGTTTTTGAAATAAAAAAAAACGAATTGATAAATAAAATAGTGAAATAAAAAATTTTTGGGGAAATCCAAGCATATGTCTACGTTGTAGAATATCAGAAAAAAGGATTACCACATGTTCATGCTTTATTTACTTTGAAACAAGACAATAAAATTACAACATCAAATGTTGTTGATAAATATATTTCAGCAGAAATTCCTGATCATATAGAGAATCCTAGACTTCATAGTATAGTGATGAAAAATATGATACATGGGCCATGTGGTGATTGGTGTAAAAATGAGAAAGGTAAATGTTCTAAAAACTTTCCAAAAAAATTCCAGAATGATACATTAATAGATGAAAATGGATACCCAAGTTATCGTCGTAAAAATACTGGTGCTTTTGAACGTCAAACTGGAAATAGTACTGATAATCAATATGTTGTTCCTCATAACCCGATGTTATTATTGATTTTCAATTGTCATATCAATGTTGAAATAGTATCGAGTATTAAAGCAATCAAGTATTTATATAAATATATATATAAAGGACATGATGCAGCTTCTATAGTTGTAACTAATTCTACTGCTGAAGATAACACTTTATCAATTGATTATGATGAAATTGTTAATCATATAGAGACTCGGTATGTTAGTCCAGTTGAAGCGTGTGATAGAATTTATGGGAGACCATTACAAGAAAAAAGTCATTCTATTACACGCTCGCCTGTACATTTATCAAATCAGCAAACTATAACTCTGAATAATGAAGCAGAAGAGACTATACGTATGATAATGAATCAGCAAACAATGCTTATGGATTATTTTGCGTTAAATCAGCGGGATCCGATGGCAAGAATTTATACATATGCTGAAATTCCAGAACATTATGTTTTCAAAAAAGGTTCGGGTCAAAATGGAATATGGAAACCGCGTAAACAACAGTTCAATGTAATAGGAAGAATGTATTCTATTAGCCCAAGTCAAGTAGAATTATTTCATCTCAGACTATTGTTATTAAAAGTGAAAGGAGCAACGAGTTTTGAAAATATTAGGAGTATCAATGGAGTTATGCATGATACTTATCGAAGTGCGTGCTTAACGTTGGGTTTGATTGAAGATGATGAAGAATGGGATCGAGCAATGACAGAAGGAGAAGTGTGGATGATGCCTAAACAATTAAGACATTTATTCGTACGAATTTTAATACATTGTTGTCCAGTAAAACCAGAAATACTCTGGAAAAATCATAAGGATTCAATGTCAGATGATTTTGAAAAAAAGTATAGTTTATCTCAATCATATACAAAATTATATCGTGAAATAGTTAAGCTTCTTGAAAAAGAGAAATCGAGTATAAGTAAATTTGCAAATATGCCATCATTAGATAAATTTGAATCACTGGAGAATTTAAATAACGAAGAAATTGTTTCACAAAACCACTCGGAAATAGGTTTGAATCAATATAAAACCTTGAATATAAAACAAAAAATAATAGTAGATGAAATAATGGATAAAGCGTTATCATGTAGAAAAGATAATTTGAATTCATGCTTTTACATTGATGGGCCGGGTGGATCAGGAAAAACATATGTTTACAGCACAATATATCACTTATTACGAAGCAATGGAAAAAAAGTTGCTACAATGGCTTTTACAGGAATTGCGGCAATATTGCTTCCAGAAGGAAGAACAATGCATAATCTTTTTGCAATGCCTGTTCCAATGTATGTTGATTCAACATCAAATATTAAACAGCAATCAAAAGCAGCAGAAGAACTGAGAAACATTGATGTCATAATTTGTGATGAAGCACCAACGGCACCAAGATACTGTTTGGAACTAGCTGATCGAACCTGCCGCGATATAATGAATAATAAACTACCTTTCGGTGGGAAAATTATGCTCATGGGTGGTGATTTTCGGCAATTATTGCCAGTACTAAAAAATGGTACTCGAAGCGAAATGATTAATTTATCAATTTAATTCAGTAAATTGTGGGAAAATTTTAAAATTTTTTCATTAATCGAAAATATGAGAACATTACCGGAAGAATCAGAATTCGCAAAATATATACTAGACGTTGGAAACGGTACATTAAATGATAACAATGATAATTTAGTAATTCCTAAAGAATGTTTAGCAAATAGAAATGATGATATAGTAGAGGTTATTTTCAAAAAAATAATAGATGAACGCAAGTATGAAAGTTTATCGAAAGTTGCTGTATTATCAGCCAGACATCTTGATGTAGATAACATAAATGATAGAGTGGTGCAGTTGTTGGATGAAGATACAGAAAAAATTTTTACTGCAATAGATAGTACTGAAAATTGTGATAATGGAGAACTTAATAATTATATTTTACCAGAATATTTAAACACGTTAAATCCACCAAATTTTCCACCATATGAATTGAAAATGAGGTTGTACTGTATTGTCATGCTTTTACGTAATATTAGTCAAAGTGAAGGTTTATGTAACGGAACGAGATTGCAAATATTAAGTATGTCTAATAATCTTCTAAAATGTAGAATTTTAACTGGTGATAAAGAAAATGATATAGTATTCATACATCGCATAACTCTTTATTGTGAAGACATTTATCCTTTCACGTTTAAACGAAGACAATTTCCAATTAAGATAGCATTTGGAATGACGATAAATAAATGTCAAGGACAAACATTCGAAATGGTCGGTGTTGATCTACGGAAAGATGTTTTTAGTCATGGTCAACTGTACGTAGCATTTTCACGGGTGAAATCTTGGCAATCATTGAAAATATTTTTAGGGGAAAAGCGTGAAAATAACAATGTAAAAAATTATGTTTATAAAGAAATATACAAAAATTAATTATATATTTAATACCAGAATATTTACCAAAATCAATAATTCTGATTACGTTCAATGAAAAAAAAAATATATATTTATTTAATGGAATGTTGTATAATAAAATGAAGCTTTATTATCGATTTGATAAGATAATTTTCGTTGTATTATAGAAATAATTGAATTGAAACAGAGAATAATAAACCATTTAATAGAAGAAATTTTATGTGTAAATTGTAAAAAAGGTTTCTTTGAAAAAAAAGAGTCTATTATTATTTGCTCATTTTGTAAATTAATGATCAATTCATCAAAGATAAATAGTCTTGAAGAATTAAATATTCAAATGAAGAATATTCAAATTAAACATTTTCAAAAATGTGATGAAGAAATGTCTTTTGTGTTAAATGAGGTTGCAGGAAATTTACTTTTTTTAAAAATTGTTTGTTACTCATGTGGCTCTATTGTTAATATTATTTAATTATTATATCAATAAAAAGATTGATGAATGAAAATTGGTAATAGAAAAAATATAATTCGATATCTTTCTTATTTTTTTTTTTTTAGTTTTTTTGATAGTTTACATCATTTGTATTATTTGTTTCGTTTAATTCGTATGAAAGACAGGCGCGCGAAGCGCGCCCAATGGTTCTCGTATTATAAAAAGAACGATTGTCATCGGTAATTAGAATCAAAATATGACAATTCGATAACCTCCAATAAAATCTCAAAAATTGCGTAAATCTGAACATCAAGAAAAAAACATTTATTATGTTCATATTTCCAAATAGACCCGAATGTAAGTAACTCGAAAAAAAGTTAAAACTTTCTTCTTGATTGAAAAAATAAAATTTTCATCGGTAATTATAAGAGAGGAGAAATATGTTACTAACGTTAATTTTCGTTCGGGTATTCCAGTATAATTTTTTCTGAATAAATTATAATTTCAACGTTCAATTGTTTTTTGTTTTTTTTTTTCTCTTCAAATTTTTTTTCTTTTTTTTTTAACGTCATTGATTTTCTGTTGCCGAGGAAAGTTTGTAAATCAAGATAGGTTAGGATACATAATTGACGTTTTGTACACATCATGAATCGCCAAATTTTCAAAGTTTGTTTTTTATAATTTTTTTATTATTGTTTTTAACATTTATTAATAATTTCTTTCCTTTAAATTAGACACGTTGTGATATGACTTTCAATAATAGATATTGTAACGAGATGGTATAGAGCTCATCCAAATTTAGGCTACTGCATTTCTTACTGCGCACATGAGTCCGATGACGCTCGAACTTACATGAGCGCCACCGGAGAAAAAGTAAATTTTTACGGAGACACCGAGGCTCTCTCTCTTCAGTCACTGGCCTCGGCACAAACCACTTGCAAAATTATTAAGCAGAGAGAAATCAAAATTGATATTGAAATTTTCAATATCAATTTAAATACAAATTCATAAAGTGTTGAATATTGTTATCCAATTGATAACAATATTTTAAATAATCAAAGCAAAATAAAGTGTTGTAATATTAAAATCACAGTTAATATATATATGAGAAGTTCTCCAATTTCACCTGGTGCACATGGCGAAATAATTGGCGAACCAACATCATATATTAATTATTGAGTAAAAAGTAAATGAATAATTATTTACTTGGAAAAAACACAACAACATCATCAAATGGTATTCATTGCTGATTGATCAACAGCAATAAATTGATAATACAATCAATTGAATTAGGGAAGACGTGAGGGCAATCTGGTATCATCTTCGAGTTGGCCATTACATCAGCTGATCCATCTACGGCGTTACTTGAAGAATCATCATCATCATCAACAGAAACTGGTATATGTATGTGTGTGCATTGGTATGGAAATATGAGTGTGGTAATTAAATATATAGGAAACAATATTAAATTATACTGATTTTTAAACTTTTACTTAATATTGTTGATTATTATTCTCAACCTAGCCTCATTTCAGGTCTAGATTTATTGAATTTAACGTAACTTGGTGGCAAAAGTTTAAATATTTAATCAAATTCAAACAGTGTCAAAACCACCGGTTACATCATATTTTTTTTAAATTCGATGATATGTCTTTGAAAGTCATTGACAAACATTCGAAAAAAAAAATCTCATATAAATTGCTTCTCGACATTTTGAAGAAAAAAATTTTTTCAATTGCGCGAATAATCACAGTATCCAATTCGATCAAATAGAGATTTCAGAATATGAACAGAAACTCTCATTCGATGAAACAGGTATGTTATTATTCTTTTATGAAAGAAATTATTTCTAGATTCGACATTATTTGATTTCTTGCAGAGGTAATCAGATTACTGGAGATGATTAAAGATAGTGTACGTAATGATTTTGCTTGTTTAATATGTGAAAAAGGAAAATTGACGATGTCATTATCCGAAAATGGCATTATATGTTCTTTTTGTCATTTGAAGATTCCTAACATTGATATAAACTGACTTCGAAATGGAAATCTGAGTTTAGAAAAAAAACATTCAAGTAATTGTAATTTTGAACCTTGGTTCAGTTATTTATTAGATAACGGCATTCTCAAATGTTTAAATTATTGTTGTGAACCGTGTCTTACTTGTATAACTCTTATCTATCCAAATAGAATAAATATAATGAATAGATTATAAATCGAATATAATAAATAGTATGTTATATCAATACCTGTTACGTTTTTTTTTATTCTCTACTTATATTCTAAGAATATTATATTATTCTTATATCGAAAATTTCTTGAATCCACTCATTTTGAAAAAAATTCATTATGTTCATATTTCTAAATAGACTTGAATTTAAGTAATTCGAAATATAGTTAGAACTTTCAACGTTCAATTGTTTTTTCTTTGTTTTTTTTCTTAAATGTTGTTGATTTTCTGTTGCCAAGCAAGATTTGTGATTCAGGAAAGGTTAAGATACATAATTGGTGTACACAATTTACTGAATTGAAATTTAAATAAATGGTAAATTATGTTCAAAGAATTTATAGTTTAATTTTATTCTTAAAAATTATTACAATAATTATTTACCACAAAGGTCTCTTCGGACACAGCCAATTGACGATTTATACTTATCATGAATCGCCAAATTTTGAAAGTTTGTTTTTTGTAACTCTTTTTTTATTATATTCAATGTTTATTGATAATTTCTTTTCTTTAAATTAGACGTGTTGTGAAATTACTTTTGTTAATAGATATATTTTATTTAAATTCGATGACATAACTTCAAGGGTCATTGATAAACATTCCAAAAAAAAACTCGAATATAAATTGCTCCTCGACGTGCTAAAGAAAAAATTTTTTATAATTGCTAATAATCAAAGTATCCGATTTGATCAAATAGAGATTTCAGAATACGAACAGGAATTCTTGTTCAATAAAGCAGGTATGTTTTTATCATTTTTTATAAAAAATTATTTCTAGATTAAACATTATTTTATTCCTTCCAGAGGTAATCAAATTACTGGAAATGATTAATGAAAGTTTACGTAATGATTTTCTTTGTTTCATATGTGAAAAAGGGAAATTAACCATGTCATTATCCGAACATGTAATTGTATGTCCTTTTTGTCAATCTATGATCCCTAATATTGACATTTACCAACTTTGAAATAGGATTTTGAATTTACAAAGAGATCATTCGAGTAAATGTAATTCAGAACCTTTTTTTACTCATTCTGTATTCCACGGCATTATTAGATCTTTGGATTATATTTGCCAAACTTGTCTGCAAATTATCAATGCAAATGAATTATAACAAATGAAATTTTATACTGGTTGATTTATTACACAATAAATTTAATTTAAGTTTTAATTATACTTCCGATCTGATGAAAAAAAACCCCAGGAGTTGATTCTACATCCTGGTGAACCGAAAACCAACATTATAAAATGATACGATGTTTCTAATTTTATATCACTATAAAATATACAGTTTGATCGAAAAAATCCCAGAAGATGATGGAAAAATTTAATCTCTGCATCCTGGTGAACCGAAAACTAACATTATAAAAGAATACAATATTTCTAAATCTAGTTCTCGATAAAATATACAGTTTGATCAAAAAAATCCCAGGAGATGATGGAAAAATTCAATTTTTACATCCTGGGGAACCGGAAACCAACATTCCAAACTAATATAATCTTTTTAATATCCTGTTTTTGAAAAAATATATTTTTTAGTTAAAATAATATTAACATAATAAATAAAACTTCGAGGATAAATTGGAAAAATCATTTTGACCTCTTGGTGATCGTAAAAGGTAACCTAGGTGATATTTTCGTGGACTTAAACCCTCCTGAGCTCAAACTAAATATCTATGTTAAATTTCATGTAAATCGGACCGATAGTTTGCGTAAGACTGCGTTTCCAAGGATCCAGCCATGTCTTTTTATTGTATAGCATCAGAAATATAAAGCGTTTTGAAAATCTTAAAAATAAATTAAATAAATGTTAAAATAGCGAATATGAGAATATAATAACTTGCACGATATAAATGATGATTTGAAACCTGGATTATTTGGTAAAATTAATCAACTTTTTCATCAAAATCTGAGCAACGAATTTCACCACTTCCATCAGCAAAATCAAAATTGAAATATTTACCAGATTTATAAAATTGTAGTTCAGAACCTTTGACTGTCAATCTATAGAAAATGTTAAATTCAAGTAATAAAAATTGATTGTTATGAAATTACTTACTTTCGAAAGGGTTTTATGTCAGCAATGTTTATTAAGCTCTTATTATTTTTAAAATAATCTAAAAATAAATTGTATTGGATTACTTAAAAACAATGAAAATCCCAGGTAGAAATTGAGCATCCGTTCGACGTCGATACGAAGTCGAATTTCGAGCTCGGAGCTCGATCCGACGTCCGTAAGTGTGTCTGTTCGACGTCGAAACGTTACTCTGAAGTAGCTCGG
>MKYW01000258.1:8795-23451 GCA_015776835.1 Aphidius ervi | reverse complement strand
TTACCCGTCGCAAATGCCCTACACAAAATTTTGTTCCATAAACAATAATACAAAGTTTTGTGTGTGGGACATTTACCTGTTGCAAATGCCCTACACAAAATTTTGTTTCAAAACAATAATACAAAGTTTTGTATGTGGGACATTTACCCGTTGCAAATGCCCTACACAAAATTTTGTTTCATAAACAGTACAATATTTGTATCGTAAGTAGAAGTACAAAACATTCTATTATTTATTTTGCCTATTCCGATAATCTCATTCGCTTATTTCAATATTTATTCATGCATTTATCAATGCATTTTTCGATATAAATTATATATGATATATAGAATCATCAACAATAATATAAACAGCAAATGTCCAATAATTGTGGGAACCCGAGCACGGACAAGTTATCAGCCAATCACAAATTTCTACGATTTAATAGTTTGGTAGGACATATGAGACGGTCAAATGTCCTCAACATTAATTAAAAAAAAAAACGAGAAGTTAATTAATCTATTATTAATCATGTTAGTCTATTAATAATAGTAATAATTATAAAAAATAATAAGAAAAAGGTAAGTTATTGAATAATAAATATATATGTTTTATATGCAAAATAACGATTTTGTACATTTTCCCGCGTAAAACAAAAAATTATACGTTACAGATAGCTTTTGTTTTTTCACTCCCTCAACTGTCTCTCGTCCCATGTATTAATTTGCCATTGTCTGTTTTGCATCATAACAGTTGTTGTATTTTTTTTGGTCCATAGAATGAAAAATAATTATTAATTTAATAAAAAAAAAGTAATTAATATTCATTTATCAATAGTTTATAAATATTAATTAAAAGTGTTTTTTATAATTTGAGTTGATTGATATATCTCAAGTAGTGCTTGCTGATATTTTTTTATGTTATTAGTATCTCATTGTTGTTTAATAAATAAATGAACTATAAAATTATAAAAAATAGAAATTTTTATGTTTGCGTTTTGTAAAGTTTTTGTTAGCTACAAATTTTTTACGTATTTTTTTTATATGATAATTGTTTAAATAAATAAAGCAAAATGAGTGTTAACAATAGAAAAAGAAAAATTCGTGCTGATAATGATTTAATTGCTGATGGATGTGTGTATAATAGAACTGGACGTAGAGGTATCAGGAAAGATGGTAGCATGTAAGTAATTTCAGGTTTTTTTTTTTTTTTCCAATGTTATTGGTTTATGTTTATGGTTCTGGATAAAACATTTATAGAGAATTAATTATGATTATTCTATATAAATATTTTTTTTTGTTATGTTTCTAAGTATGACCAGAATTAGACATAAATAAATAGAATATATAATTTCAAATGTAATGATTTTTTTTTCTATCTCAATCATTTTTTGTTACATGAATTTTTTTTTTTAGATTTGTTGTTTGTAATCAAAAAAGACGTGGCTGTAAAGTCACAGGTTACATGAAACTTGATGAAAACACAAATGAGTGGGTATTCACCTGTAAAAATCCCTCAATTGAACACTCAAATCATAATAAAATTGTATCTCTTAAAAAACTTGTACAATTTAAAAAAACAATCAAGAAAAGAGCAGAAAAAATGGCTGTAGGTGCAAAAAATTCACTTGAATATGAAAGAGAAGCTTTTGAGTAAGTGTAAATTTTTTATTATTTTTTGATTAATATATTTTTTTTTTAATTTAAATTTAATTTTAAATTTTTTAATTTAAATTCAATTTTAAATTTTTTTTAATTTTAATTGAGTTGCAAACTCTTAAATAATTACAAAAAATAACTCTTAAATTGAGTAACAAAACACATATTTTTTTATATTTATGTTTTATTTAAAAAATATTTATTTAATGAATATTTCACAATTTTTTTTAGAAATAGTGAGGGGTCAATAGCCTGGCCTTATCCTGTGGCAAGAAGTACAATTAATCGGTATCGAGTTGAAAATATGCCTCGATTTAATCCAAAAACATATTTACAATTTGTTGAACAATTAAAAGGTGAAAATTGCGATCCAAGATTAATTACGTACAATATTGAAACAACAGCACCTGTCACTAATGAACCAATATCTGAAGAATTATTTTTAAAAACTAAAATTGTTGGTGATGAAAATAATCCATCAATGATTTTTTTTACTCCACAATATGTCAAGTTTTTTAATTCTAAAAATAATTCAAGAATGGGAGTTGATGGAACGTATAAATTTCGACCTCATTTTAAAAGAAGTACTGGGATTAAAAAAAAAGAAATAAAAAAACCATATCAAACACTACTTGTTACAGGAAGTTATTGTGGAAAGGTAAAATTATACATATATATTTTTTAAATTAATATAAATTATTAAAATTATCGTTGTTATTATTATTTAACTTGCCAATAATAATCGTGATAATAATTTTACATCAATCATTACATTGTTATTATTTAATTTTATAGTTAATTCCAGTGTTATGGGTTTTAATGCCAGATAAAACTGAAAAATCATATCAAATGGTTCTTGAGTGTATTCGAGATGATATTCTACCTGATTGGAAACCCCAAATAATATTGAGTGACTGGGAAATAGGATTACGTAATGCTTTGAAAAATACATATCCAGATGCAACACTTGTTGGATGCAATTTTCATTATGATCAAGTAATTTTTGTTATACATTGTGATACAATTGTTTATATATATTTCTATTATAGTGATTGTGTTTCTAATATTTTTTACAGGCAATTTTAAAGAATGTTAATACTCGTGGATTAAAAACACTCTATAAAACAAATGTTGAATTTAAAATTATTATAAGAGCACTCATGGCACTTCAACTGGCTCCACCAAATTTAATTCATGAGCTCTTTATTTATATAATTGATGAAATGACTAGCCCTGAATTATCAATTAAACTAAATAACTTTTTCGCTTATTATTATAATCAATGGATTATTAACGTTGGTGCTGAACAATTATCTGTTTATGATAAAGGGATTGATCACACGAATAATTCTAATAAATCTAATAATAAACGTCTTAATGAAATGGTTAAAAAAAATCCCACGCCAAGTGAATTTATGCGTAAGTGCACAGTAGACAATTAAAAAATAATAATGAATCAATAAATAAATTAAAAAGATAAATAATATCAAATAATGGTATTTTTTTAGGAGCATTACTTCAAGAACAGTCCACACTTCATCGTAGAATTCATATGATTCGACACAACAAAGAGCCATGTGTTAATTCAACTTGGCAAAAAAATTTAAAAAAAAAAAATAATGCTGATGATTCAGATTCAGATTCTGATAATGTTGATCATGATGATAATAATGATAATGATGATGGTGATGAAAATGGTGACTCATCAACAATGAATGTTTTAAAAAAATATTGGAGTCAACTCAAAGAAAAAACATTATGTGTTGAGGATTTTTTAAAACTTTGCATGGATCTTATCCAAGCAATAACAATTGATGAGTCTGATGATTCATCAGCCTCTTCACCTGCAGATGAGCATGTTTGTGGTAAGTAGTAAAAAATATATCAATAAAATAAATATGTCTTGAATTGAATTGAATATATATACATAATTAAATTTTATTATTTTTAAAAATGTAAAATATTTGTAAATAATTAAATTATTATATTGCATTATTTAAAGATGTCAAAAAACCAAAAGTAGCAGCAAAATATCCATTTAATTATGGCTGGTTATCACTGAAGAGAGATGGTGAAATTACATGGTATGGTATTAAAGGACTTGATACTAGAATTCAACAAAATCTTCAAAAAGAAGCTGAACGAATGCTTGGTAATTTATTGAGAATAAAGTACTCGTACTTATTGTCAAGTGCATTAGAAATTAATGAATTATTTTATTTTTCTAGAGGTAGTAAAAGAAGAGTTTGATAATGAAGAGACAACTTCCGTATTTAGTATGATAAAAATTGAGTCTTAAGAAAAAAGTCTGAATAATTTTAACCTATTACGTAAATTAATACTTAATTTTAACAGTTTTTTTTTATGGTTTACGTTATAAATATTTATAAAATATATATTTATAATTCTATGTATATTTATCCTGTATTCATTAAATAAAGAATATAAATATACATATGTTAATATGTAAGTTAATTTGTGATATTTAATGTTGCTGTCATTGATTCATTTGAGATTGTGTTTAAATTTTATTTATTTATTGCAAATTTATTTAGGTATGTTGACAGCTAAAATTACGTAATATTAGAATCATTTAATTGAATTAAAAAAAAATTAAATTAAAAAATTTCAAGTAAATAATGTTTATATAGAGACAGTTTGTATGATAAAAATAAGTAAAGCTGTTTCAAATTTCCATTGAAACAGAACGTTTTGTATTTCTATTTACGATACAAATATTGTACTGTTTATGAAACAAAATTTTGTGCAGGGCATTTGCAACGGGTAAATGTCCCACATACAAAACTTTGTATTATTGTTTTGAAACAAAATTTTGTGTAGGGCATTTGCAACAGGTAAATGTCCCACACACAAAACTTTGTATTATTGTTTATGGAACAAAATTTTGTGTAGGGCATTTACGACGGGTAATTGAATATATTGTTTTTTGTACAACAAAATTTTGTGTAGGACATTTGCCCGTTGCAAATGTCCTACTTGTCGTATTTCGTAAATGGAATTTTTTTTTATATTTAATCATTATATATTTCATATTATGTCTTATAACACATTATATTATATGTTATATTATTATATTATTTTTAAATAAATTTTAGTTTTCATATTTATATTTATATTAGTACTGTAAAAACTCATCGTTGGTCACATAATCTTTAGTTTTTTCCAATCTTATACTTTTATAGTTCATGCCGAAAGACAAAACAACGGTGCCACTACAAAATCAGGTGTAGGACATTTGCAACATAGGACATATGAGACACTCCCTTGAAGCTCACACATGAATACAGTGGTTAGCATGCCACCTGGTCCTTGGCACAAGGCAAATGACAAGAGCCAACTTGACTTTCCATCTCCATCACTCAATCGACAACCCAAGACATATGCATCACACATGTCCCAGTGAACACAATATTTTTTTTCATTTCCAAATTTATCATCATGTTTGGAATTATTGAAGTGCACATTATCAGTATTTAGTAAATGCAAACACTTTAATTTTATTTTGCATTTAATTTTATCATCATCTTTCATTTTGTTATTTATCAGTTTTAACTTTATTTTATTTTTATGTTTATTTTTGGCACAACCTATTTTGTATTGTTGCTCAACATTTATTTTTCCAATATAATTATCATGATTATTATTCACGACCTTGAAATAAATTTTCTTTTCGACAACATTTGAATTATTATTATTATCATCATTTATACACATATCATTATCAAAATTTATTTGTTGATAATTATTTATTTTGTCAACATGATTGTGATGAATTTCATGCACAAAATTTAATTCATTTTCATGACAATGATTTATTTCTTCAGTGTCTTTATTGTGATTTTTATCCACAACATTAAATACACTTTTATTTTCACATATCTTATCAACAAAATTTAATTTATTTTGTTGATCACAATTTATTTTATCATTTTGATTGTTGTGGTTACTCATCACAACATTTAATTTATTTTCATTTTGATGATCAACAACTATTGCTTGATTTTGTTGATCACAAATTATTTTATCACTGTGGTCAGCATCTTTTGAAGTATAACCCTCCTGCTGATCATTTATTTTATTCATGATTTTTTCTTTTTCTTCTTCTTCCAGCATGTTTTTTATTATTGCATGCATTATAACTTTAAATTCTTCAGCACCATGCATTTTATGGTATTCTGCATCATACGAATCTCTGTTCATGTTGCATCGCATGAATTTTGATACATCAACATGTGCTCCATGCAACCACAACATGACCTCTGAACATATTTTATGAATTAAGTCCAAATCTTTTATAGACGCTGTGATACATTTTACTTGTTTTATAAATTCATTTATTGTTTTATTGAATCTTTCAATATTTATTGTTCTATCTATTATCTCAATTAATTCTTCAATAATATCTAGTTGACTCAATACTGCATCCTGATTTTGAACATCATCTTTTTCAATTATTATTTGCTTACATGCTGGCCACACCTGCACTACAAATGATATTACTCGTTCCATTTTATATTATATGTTATATACGAGCAATTATTTCAATATTTTAAATATTATATTATCAATTATTTTATATTACATATTAATTTGAATGAAAATATTTTGTCTAATTTTCACACATTATTTATAATACAATACATTTATTATTTTATTTTTTGATGAAATCTGGCGTGCCCAACATTGAGTTGCCACGTGTATCCAGATTGTATTATTATTATTTTTATTTTTCTGACGAAATTTCCACAAATGTGGCGTGTTCAACACTTCGTTGCCACGTATATACAAATTATATTTATTATTATTGACTCACAGAATTTGTTGATTTTCTCCAATTTATATGGGAAAATTCTTTTTCAACAATTTTTATTCTTAAATTAATGATGTATTTTATACTTTTATCAATTTGTATATCAATACTTCTCTTCTCACTCTCGTGATTGAGATAATAATTTCGAGCCAATTATATGTACTCACAACTGAATTTTCACAATTTTATTAATTTCTTTATTTTATCAAATATTTATATTTCTTTTTTTTATTTTTTATTTTATTTTCTCACCTCGTGGTTTGAGCTGCTAGTTGGAAGCCAATTGTGAACTTTGGTCACAACTAAAATTTATAATCATTAATTTATATAAATTATTACTCTTTTTCTTCACCGCGTGGTTTGTGCCTCTAGTTGGGAGCCAATTGTAAAAAGGCTAAATTTATCTTTTCTTATTTAAATAAATTAGTCTTTTACTTTTAAATTATTTTAAACATTTATACACAATTTAACTTTTTAATATTATTTAACAGTAATTTATTTGTAACACAGAATATATCAATACGATGCAAATTATTAAAATACAAGTACAAGTTTACAAGTATAGTTCGGACACACCGTTTGGCTTGGTGGCCGGACTAGAAGCGAAGAGAGCGGAGTCTCGATCGACAAGAAGGCTGAGTTCTCTCATACCCACACATATATACATGGCTAACACACCTCACTGACTACGTCACGTGACATGCCAGTGTGGGAGACATCAAATATTCTATCTCGTTACACTTGATATCTGAATTTATTAAAATAAATTTGATTTATTTTCATTTGTCAAATGAATAAATGAAATACCAAGGAAAAGCAGTAGCTAAGAATAAAATGTGGCTAAGGAATTAATGTTGCTGAGAACAT
Organism: Aphidius ervi; assembly: GCA_015776835.1. Lineage (NCBI taxonomy): Eukaryota > Metazoa > Arthropoda > Insecta > Hymenoptera > Braconidae > Aphidius > Aphidius ervi. Next base: position 16,116 of record MKYW01000258.1, on the reverse strand, counting down.
GATTTCTTTGACAATATTAATTCCTTCGCCACATCTTTTCCTTAGCTACTTTTTTTCCTTGGAATTTTTATTCATTTAATGAATATAGTACATGTAATTTTATTTTTAAAAAATACAAATGGCCAAGGAAAAGCAGTAGCTAAGGAAAAGATATAGCTAAGAAATTAAGTTTGCCAAGAAATTATTTCTTAGAAACATAATTTTTTGGCAACATTAATTCCTTAGCTACATCATTTCCTTAGCTACTGCTTTTTCTTGGACATTTTTATTGTGAAAAAATTAATTTACACGTATTTTATCTATGCAATAAATAAAAATCTCGAGGAAAAGCCGTAGCTAAGGAATTAAGGTTGCCAAGAAATTATTTTCTTGAAACATAATTTTTTGGCAACATTAATCCCTTAGCTACATCTCTTCCCTAGCTACTGCTTTTCCTTGAACATTTTTATTGTGAAAAAATAAATTTACTCGTATTTTATTTATAAAATAAACAAAAATGTCCAAGGAAAAGCAGTACTTAAGGAATTAAGGTTGCCAAGAAATTATTTTCTCGAAACATAATTTTTTGGCAACATTCATTCCTTAGCTACATCTTTTCCTTAGCTACTGCTTTTCCTTGGACATTTTTATTGTTGAAAAATAAATTCACACGTATTTTATTTATAAAATAAATAAAAATCTCGAGGAAAAGCAGTAGCTAAGGAAAAAATGTAGCTAAGGAATTAAGGTTGCCAAGAATTTATTTCCTTAAAAGATAATTCTTCGGCAACATTAATTCCTTAGATACTGCTTTTCCTCGGTTCTTTTTACCTTTAAAAAATAAAATGACATGTATTCTATTTATTGAATAAATAAAAATTGAGGAAAAATAGTAGCTAAGGAATTAATGTCGCTAAAGAAATTATGTTTTGTGAGGTGTGGTTTTCTTCACCTTACTTTACATTTAAAATTTAAACAATTTCCTTTAAATATTATTTCGAAATAAATATACGAAATTTAGTATTAATATTTAAAATAAAACAATTTATTTAATAATGAGACTATTTAATAACGATAATTCAACAAGACACAATATATAGAAATTACTGGTTGTGAGATGGCATAGCAACATCACCAATACAACTTTACAGGTATAGTTCCGGTCGCACCGTATGGCTTGGTGGCCGGACTAGAAGCGCAGAATGAAGAGAGTGTTTTTACATTACACACACATATATATACAGGTAAAACACCTTATTGACTACGTCACATGACAGGTCAATGTGGTGGGAGACATGAAATATGCGCAGGAGCATTCTATCTCGCTCCAGTTCTTAGCAACATTAATTCCTTAGCCACATCTATCGCTCAGATGCTGCTTCTCCTTAGTATTTCAACAATTTATTTCACTAAATTGAAATACCAAGGGATGAAATTAATCGAAATAAATAAATAAATGGACAATAAAATTCTTCTGCAATAATGAAGAATAACTCTTTATTATACATAATTAAATAATATATATGCATATTAAATAATAATAAATGCATAAATTAGTCAATTAAAGAAGAAATTTATAATTTGATATTATTTTTTATATTATGATTATTATATTATTATTATGATGATATTAAAGTAGGATATTTATTCTAATTGATATGAAATCTCTCTAAATGAGAACCCTTTGTCTCTCAATCTTTCTTACAGAATTGTGTCAGGGCTCCCTCTGGATCGACGTCAAATCGAGCGATTTTGGCGTAACGTTTCGATATTGATCCGAGCTCGATTTTCGACGTCCGCTGGACGTTGACCGTCGGAAATCGACTTAAATTTCTACCTGGGTAGCAGCAGTCAGAGACAGCTCAGGATGACGATCTGTTTCAAAATTAAAATATATAGCTAAAATCATCGAATACATTTATTTATCTATTTATTTATTCATTTATTTATTTATTTACTCGAAGATAAAGCATACCTTGCATCATTCCAACAATATCTTCCCAAAAATCTGTCTTGTGTTGCTTGGACCGATTGGACAAAGGCTTGGAATAATCCCCCAGATCATATTGCTCTTTGACCAAAGAGATCAAGTCTGATTCTTGGTCCTGGTTCCAATTTATTGGTTTTTTATTATTTAAAACAGCATTTTTATTCTGTTGAGTTATTGGTCTTGCTGTTTGTGTTGTTGATATTGAGTTTGACTCTTGATCTGCGTTTCAATTGATTGGTTTTACATTATAATGTGATGCAGCATTTTTATTTAGTTAATTTGTTGGTCTGGATTTGTCATTTGTTGTTGTTGTTGTTTTTGAAGGATCAAGATTGACCGTCTATTGTCCACTCGTGTCTTGGTACATAGATAATGTTTGAAAATTTGCCAAGCACTGATGGGCCAACCAGTTCCAAGTACCATCTCCAAACTTGGTCATCACAAAAGTGGTTTCGCACACAGGGCACGTTACATGCAAGATTTTTAACTGCATCGTAAAAAAAATATGAATAAATATTGGTCCACGTATATTATTAATTATTCGTTGTTGTTTTATAATTTATACAAAATTATCCAATTAATAAATTAATAACAATACTCACATTGTCGAGTTCTGACATCTTGATTGTGACTAGCTGTTGATTGTGTTATTTTTCCCAATATTTTTTTTCAAGATCTTTATTTGTTTTATCACATCAAGTACTCTACTATTTTCTCCTGCCCTCTTTTGTTTTTATATTTATTTATATATTATATTTATTCAACCCATGGAATAAAAATAATTTTGAATTGATTTTGTAATGATTTTTGAGATCCATAAAAAACCCAGATGAGCTTTAAAATTGCCAAAAAAACAATTTAAATTATTTTGTAAAATTATGTGATGGTTTTTAAGTGGTCAGACGTCTTCTAGACCAGCTCAAGTTCATACAAAATTAAAATAGACAGAAGGAAACATCTAAATCATGTATTATAGAAGGGAAAAAAATAAGACGATTATTTTTGAGATCCATAAAAGACCCAGAAGAGCTTTAAAATTACCAAAAAAACAATTTAAATTATTTTATAAAAGTTTGTGATGGTTTTTAAGTGGTCAGACGTCTTAGTGAGCTTGCTTAGTTAATATTTATTTTTATTTACATATGTGTTTATTATTATTTTTTATTGATGAATTCTATCAAATTGCCATTTTACAGCACCTTCATGTTCAATAAACTCTGTAAATTGGTCACGAATTTTATTTCCAGAAACTGATAAAAGATTTTCTTCAACATTTTCATGCTGTTCATTTAAAACAGCAGCGTCTTCTCTCTACAATTCAGTACGAAACTTATTATCAATGAAGTTGTCTCTACAATTATTTCCACTATTATTATTATTATCATTTTGTACCCAATAATTGTAAAGACAAACAGTGCTTTTTATAGAACTCTCGACTGTTTCACGTTTAGCAATAATGGGTTCGCGAAGGATTCTCCAACGAGAACTCCAAACTCCAAATGTATTTTCAATTATCTTTCAAGCTCTGCTGAGACGATAATCAAATATTTTTCTATATATATCCACACCATATTGTTCAGGATATGGCCGAATCAAATATGATGATGCAGAAAAAGCTTGGTCACCAACTAGTACGTATGATAACACGGTACTATTACTGCCCGTCACCAGTGATGGTTCTTGAACACCCATAGATCCATCGTTGAATTTTCTACCCATTGGTGATCTTGAAAAAATACCACCATCACTCTGACGACCATTTGCGGCAATATCAACAAGAGTGGAACTGTATTTGTAGTCACAAATTGCTAAAAGCACGATGCTGTGAAAGCTTTTGTAGTTGTAAAACTCAGAACCAGAATTTGCAGGAGCCTCAAACAATGTATACATAAGAAAAGAGAAAACTTTTTTTCAATTGTGAGATAAAAATAATTGTTCTCGTACCTGTATATGAATATGTCTGCCATCATTAGCACCAATACAATGAGGAAAATTCCAATATTTTTCAAAGCCAGATGCAATTTTTTTGAAGTCATCAGTTGTTGGTGTTGGAAGAACAAGTGGTTGGATTTGGCTCCACAAAGCTTCACAAGTAGTGCACACTGTCCACTACTGTCCACACTGTGGACGTTCCTAAATTATATTGGCTAGCTATAGAAATTTGACTGTCTCCAGAAGCTAAATATCTAATAGGAAAATAAAAATCTTTGATAAATCAGCCTTGAGCAATAACCTTGTCTTACCTTAATGTTACACATAAACGTTCCTGAGGTGATATAGGTTTTCTTGTGACTGTTTGACGATGTATAAAAGGTGCTATTAAATCCAAAATATACTGAAACTGAGTAGGTTTCATCCGGAAATAGTTGTGGAATCTTTTTTCATCTTTCAAAATTGTTTGAAAATTAACAGCATGAAAACCAATGGGACGATTACGAACAAAGTCACTTTCCCAACATCTTTTTTTTCTTTTTTCTTATCCTCATATTTTAATTATTTATAATAATTGGAACAGCTGCTTCCATTATTTTATCAAGGATTTCATCATCATCATCATTTTGGTCAAACACATGGTCTTGGTAATTCATTTGTGTTGTTGTTATTATAAAAAATGACTAAATTATAATTTCAGCTATCTGTGAAAGTAATAATATATAATTATAAACAATTAATAATACTAAATTTTCTACAATTAATAAATAAGAAAATAAATTAATAAAACAGGTGTTGACATATTGTTAGAGGGTTAGGTTGATATATTTTTAAAAACAACGATTAAAATTTTATTAAATATGAAGACAACAAAAAACTAATATGTATAATACCAACTTACAGTTATTTTGAATAGGTAATAATTTTTTCTATTTAATTTAATTAACAATTAAGTGCAAATTAGATTTGATTAGATTGGTGTGATATTTGTAAACGAACAATTATGTCAACAACAATGGCGGATCATTATTTTTAAAAACGGCGCAATGTGGTGTTGCGTCAAGCCACAAGCATTCTGCGTCTTCATTTTAGAATAGCCGCAAGTGCCTGCGTCAGTGCTGAGCGACTTACGACGCGAATGCGAATCATCCTCAAATATGATACAATAATGACAGCTAAAAAAGAAACGAAGAAAAAGAAAAAAATGAAATACTCAATTTAAAAAATTAACACTAAATATGCAATGACAGTTAAAAAAAAACAAAATAAGAAACCGAATCCGAAAATTAAATCTGAAAAACGAATTCAAATGTAAAAACCTTAATCGACATCCTATAATGACAGCTAAAAAAAAAAAAAAAAACAAACTAAATCAAAAAAATCTAAAAACTCATTCTGAAAAGCCGAATTCACACACCTAAATCTAACCGACTAACTGAACTCTAAAAAAAAAACAACACACAAACGAATCGCAATCTAAAACCTTAAAAAAAGTATGACGTTGTGTAATGTAATCCAAATCACTCTTTTTAACCAAGTAAAATCACTTCTTAACTTAACCACTAAAAAAAATTAATAAACTGCATAAAAGAAAACTAAATAAACATCACCAAAATATCACAAGAAAAAAAAATATATTAAATTAAAAATCTACTCATAAAAGCACAATTAATTAAATTACAAATAAAAAAAGATGAAAAACTAAACGACATAATATAAAATAAACTAATAAATTAAAAAAAAAAACAAATTAAAATAAACTGTAAAAATAAAACGACATCACCTCAGGATTCAGATACACATGCCTTTCAGTGTGAAGTTAGCCAAAATAAAGTCATTTTTTTATAAAGGATAATATAAGATTTTCTGGATTATTACGTATTAGAGGTTTATTTCCATAAAAATCCATTGCTGAAACTTTTTAGTTCGTTGTTAATCCAGTATTAGGGTTTATTTGCTTTGATTCGAAATGATATCCATCGTCTCCTTGCCAAAAGATTAGCGGATATTGTAAAGAATCATGTTTTATAAGTTTCTTGAACTATGTTTTATGATTTCGTTACTACGTTTTTGTAATATAATATCAAGTCTTATAAATTCATTTCCATTGATTATTGGAGGTACTTCTTGAAGATCAGGTAAATTAAAACATCGTTCATGTTTATCATGAGACCCGGCAGGATCTCTCGTTAAAGTTGTTCAAAACCGAGATGACTGCCGGGGATATATGTCTTTTAAGTTCGTGTGTGTGACGTCATCGATTTATATTCATGTCTGTAATTTTTGATAGAGCCATCGAAAAAAAAAAAAATAGCAACAGTTTGATTATGTAAATCGAGGCTTCTCTTTCGAATGAGCCTATTATTGGATTTTTTGGTGCATCGTTTTTGAAGATATAAATATATAATGAAGCGGCCCCCCGTTTTTTTGTAAAAAATAAATTTCGGTCGATTTTGTCCAGATTTGCAATTTACCCAGTTGGCGTTCTGTTCTGATAAATTCACCCGAGAATATTGGTTGGTCACACTGCTCTATCTACTAGCAGTATGTCATGTAGCAGCGACAGTTCAACGATGGCGTAGAGATAGTGCACATGCCATACGCTGTTTTTTTTATAATTATTCCTGATGATTTCTTAAGCTTCTTATTATCATAAATAATCAAAATAATGGTTGTATAACACGACTCATGTTATGTAATAGTATTGTTGATGTACAACAATAAAAAAAAAATCAAAAATAGATACATCCCAGCAGTATGTCATATGGTAGCAAGGTTATTGGTTGATAGTGTAATAAAACCTTCAGTCTTATTAGCACGATTCTAATAAGACTGTCCAGCAGTATGACATATGGCAAAAAAAGTTTAAAAATGGCGGAGCGATGCTGCGCGCGCTATACGTCGGTATTTTTTTATCATTTTCTATGATTTTTAGGGCTTCTTATCATTATTAAAAATCAAAATAGTAGTTGTATGAAATGACTCATGTTATGTAATAGTATTAATCTACAACAACAGAAAAAAATAAAAAAATAACAGTTATTAAACTACTAAATCGAGGCTCCTCACTGAGAAAATTTTTGGTTAAAAATAAGAAAAAATATTATTGTAGTTAGAAGAAAACTTCTTGGCAATATTCTGTTTGAAAAAAGAAAAAAATAGTTTATTATAAACAATAATTGGTTTGTAATAAGAAAAATAAAAGTCTTGTTATAAACATTATTCTGTTTGTTTCATGAAGATGGTGTCTCGTTTCAAACCATAGATGGTTTTCTTTAAGATAAATTAATTATAAATAAATAGTTTATAATAAATTTTTTAATTATTCTCAGCATAATTATGATAATAACAATATTGTTTAATCAGGACCACAGAAAAAAGTACTGGAAAATTCTTGATTTCCAAAACCTTTATTGTATG
>MKYW01000257.1:57677-76268 GCA_015776835.1 Aphidius ervi | reverse complement strand
TTATTATTATTATTATTATTATTATTATTATTATTATTATTATTATTATTATTATTATTATTATTATTATTATTATTAAGTTAGTAATTAATTAACGAATCGAGAGCTGACGCTGCCGCCATTCATATATGTGCATGCGCAAGAGATTAGTATTTACAGTGACTTGAGAGTGCACATACGTTTGCTACGGACCTACGTTCGTAGCCTTAGCTGTCGATTCGTTGATTAATCAATAATTTGGTTAATTATTGCTAAAAAAATTTCAAAATTTGAGAAAAATTTCTTGATATATAGATGAACAATGTTGCCACTGACAAGTTTTTTGATTCTAAAATTTTCTCGACACTTTTTTATCTTGAAGTTTGAAAAACGTATTTTCCGATCAGCATTACTTGATAAATCAATAAAAAAAGGATACAAGTAAATAATTTTTTTTAATGTCATTTTCATCATCGCTAGACTATAACGAAACTATATTCCAAGTTTTAAGTCGATTCATTAATTATTAACAAAGTTATGACGAGACCTGGAAAAATAATGTTTTTTTTTCGAAAAAAAATTAATAAACTTTATTTTTTAATTCAATTAATCATTGTAATTGAAAATCATTTATTTGAAAAAAAATATGTCATTTTTGGTTCTTTACATGAAGGTATTTTTTTTTTTTTTTAAATTATTTTAGAATTTTTGTAAATTTAACATGAACAACGTCGCGTTTCATGGATCTTCGAGTGCCCGTGCCTTTATTGCACTCAGACACTCAATTTTTTTCTCAACTTCAAACTAAAATATATAATATCAATTAAATACAATAATTAATTGGCTAATCAATCAATTAATTGAATAGTAACAAGTTATTATTCGAAGAAAAAAATTGATATTTACGTCAATTCCAAAGTTTTTTATGTATCAGAGTCAATTTTTGATTTCTATATTCGCTCTCGCGGTCAATCGGATAACGCTCTCGCCCCCCACCCCAAACGTTCTCGGTTCGTCCCCGTCTTAGTCATTTAGTTTAGGAAAAAAAAAAAAAAANAAAAAAAAAAAAAAAAAAAAAATTCAGTTACATAGAATTGATGGAGTTAACAACAGAATAATAAATATATAACAACGAAAAAGAATTAATTTTCAATTTTTTTATTTTTTTTTACATTTTCACTATATTATTAGTTTGATTAGAAAAAAAAAATCGTTTGTATCAAACAAAAAATTAATTCCTTAAAAACGCTTTTTTGTTTGTAACAAATTTCAATTTATTTAATTCATTTCTTTTATTGTTTATATTAAGTCATTTGTCAATTGAAACAAACGTTACATCATTTTAAATAAATGACAATTTTCTTTTTACAAACAGCCACCATTTGAATGAAAACACCGAGTGGCATAACTTTAGAAGTTTATTTCTCAAAAAATACCCCCTAAAAATTTCGATTATTTCAAGACTTTTTTCTTTCTTTGTACAAAACATTTATAATTTATAAAAAAAAAATTATTTCTTTCTTTAAAAATTTTTCTATTATCAAGAAATATTCTTCTTTTTTTCATCAAAAAATTTTCTTAGTGCGGGTTAGGAAAGGGTGCTGCGCATGTCTGAGACGATAGGTGGGAGAGCACGCAAGTGGGAGTCGAGAGTCCTCAGTAGCTTAGCATTTTTCCATGTCGTAAGACGACTCAACTTTTCTGGCTCTCGAACGATCACTACCTTCTCTATGGTTCACTACTGGTTTTCTCCATACTGTGGGGATATCTCGTAAGGTTTTCTGTTTATCAGACGAAATGTCACGGTTAAACTCTGCACGGATTTCCAATGACGTACTAATATTAATGATCACGCTTGATCTTTGTATGGCTCTGTCATAATAATAACAATTATTATAATACCACTACATGATAATGTATGTGTGTGATTTCAGTTGACGATGGATCGCTGTAAATAATAATAATGATAATAGTATTGAGACTTATTATTATTGTCATGGCAACGTAAGTGTAAGACCTGTTCACGATGGCTCGTATTACGTACTGGTATTTTTCTATTTAAAAATAATTAATCAATAAATAATATTTGTTAAAGTCAATGCTGATAAACAATATCGAGTAGCACATAAATTTTTTCTTTTTATTTTTTAATAATATTTCACTTTTAGCAACATGGACATTTTTTATTTTAATATTATTTACTTTATCATTTTAATTTTAATTTTATTTTTGAGCCACCGTTGCATTTAAATCAGCAACTCGACATTTAACATCCGTTGAATTTATCAATTATTACGAATAATATCTCAGCAACAATTAAACGCTGACTATCATGAGAACCATCAATTTTGATTGGTCAATGATGTTACCACCGAAGATCATCCCTACTTTTTGATTGAATTTTTATGGGAATTTTTATTTTATAATTTAAGGAGCTTTTGCGACATTTTTTGTTTGGACAATATCTAAATTAAATTTAAATAAATTTTTATAAAATCAAAGTTAATTAAATTAAATAATAAAATCAATTTAACCTTTACGTGCTAATGAATAAAATTTTAAAGTGAATTTAAATTAAATAATCTGTGTGATAAAATTATTGTTTTTCCTTTCTAAATTGACTGTTCCTAATACTTTATAAAATAATTGACTGTGACATTTTTCCGGGGTGTTGTTTTCTGTGCATCGAGTTTATTTTACCGTTTGGATTATTCGAGACTACCAACATCAACAGGCGACCATCCAGATTGACACGCTCTTAACAACAATTGTTTCGGATTATTCTTACATCAAGGTACATCTACGATCATACACATTCCTTCCTAACCCGTTACCCTGTAGGGAATAACAAAATAAGAGGATTTTATAAAAATAAGTTAAATATCAGGCTCGTTAATTTTTATTATTTTCAAATAATTATATTATTATTTTTCTAGTTAAACATTCTTCTTTTTTTTCGTTATTTAATAGTAAATATAAATTAATTAGCCTGGTACGTAACACTCGCTGTATTCTTTCCTATAAAATATTTATTTTACATGTTGAATACTTGCTCCCACACTTATAATACTTGTGACGTCAGTATTTCCTTCAGTATAGTCGCAATGTGATATAGAGGTATAAAAAACACAATACTTCGGTTCACGATAGCTCTATTCAACGTTTCGTTGCGTATTTCATAATCTGATGAGGTGGACCGTGCCCCTCAACTATTCCTAAACTGAGTTAGATTCTCGTTACTCCCACGGCTGTTGGCTTCCCAGATAACCAACGATGGCTCCCCCCGGCAATTTGAAAATGGATGGTGAGAAATTCTCGTTGTGAACCTTAACCGATAGTTCTCGCCGTGCATGTCAGTAAATCGGCGGATTAATTTTTTCGGCATTAATCTTATGTTGGAATAATTTCTCCGGCACAAGTATCATGCCAGAGTATTTTCTTCTCCATTGATCCTATGCCGGACCAATTTTTCCGGCACTGATCCAATGCCGGACTAATTTCTCCAGCACTGATCCAATCACGGAATAATTTCTCCGGCACTGATCCCATGCCGGCCTAATTTCTCCGCCATCATTTTCATGCCTGAGTAATTTCTCCGGAAATGGGCCAAAAACGGAGTAAGGCCGGAGTAATATTTTTGCCAGGAACATCATGGCTTTCCCCCGGGGCGATCGTTTTTCGACGTTTATGTAACCTCGCATGTGTACTTGGTCACTGCAATTCAGCCTGAATTCTAATATGTAGATCAAAACTAACAAATTTAACAATTCTGACGTAACAATATTTTTTTTCTTTCAATTTATTTTTTTTAAGTTTATTTAGTCACAATTTATTTCGTCCGAATTCCTTCAATCGGATTTATTTTAGTAAATTTATTTCGATATGCTACCAGTAGATGATATGTTAGCATCATGATTCAGTACAGTTCCATTACAACCTCCAGCATACTCATATGCTCTGTTATGATGAAAAATTCTTGATGAATTTTTTTTAAACTTTATTGATTCACATAAATTGTTTTTAATGCCCGGTGGATAGACAGAAAAACAGTAGTCAATCTTGGGTTCAACCATGGCAGAAATTGTAACGAGATTTCGCAGATCTCGCGCTCCTGAAAATAATTGAAGATCTGGTCTGAGAGGTAATTATCGACTAAAACGCTAATTAATACCACCAGTTTATGAGTATTACAATTTTTTTACTTTCAAATTATTAAACTTTCTATTGTTATCCAGCAACATATATATGAAAAAAATGTGTGTGTGTTAGTAGTACGCCTGATGGAAGAGAAACTTCTTTTGCAGTTTGGTGAGTGTTTGTATCATGTAGATCGACTCACAGATAAAAGAGTGAGAGGGAAAGAGATATATACACAACAGATCTGGGTATAGGGAAAAAAAATAAAAAATACTTTTATTCCATTATTTTCATCATAAAGCGCTGCACCTTGATCAGTATATACTAATCGTGCTTTGTGAATAAATTTTTTTAATATCAACTAGTTTGTTATTTTAAGAGATGTAAGGAGCAACCATTATTATTTTCTCTTTTCATGTAATACATTCAGCGACACAATAATCACTGATCGGCCTCTATACTGATTTAATGAATTGTGTATTTCCCACTTTCATAGTTATCGACGGACTGACTATGATCGTTAAATCATGTTTATTATGATAATCTGCAACTCCTGCTGCTCGAACATCTGGCCGCTTGTATTTTATAACGCAACGAATATTCTAGAGATTAATTTTTTCGTTTTTATGTAGTCAAGTTTCAGAAAACATGAGTATTCTCGAATTTTCAAAAACGTTATCTGGAATATCCTTTGCATGAGCTTAAAGACTTTGACAATTAAACGAATAAACTGATATACATTCGTTTAGTCTCAAAACTAATAAGTTGTTTGTCGATTCATTCCAAATGATTAGTAGCAAGCCTTGCAAATTCATCTTGTAGACGCTTTGTGGTATCAGTAGCTCTTCGGCAGTGGTAAAATTTAAATCATTTTTTTTTGTTATTATATTTAATCCTTCAATATTTGTTACCCTTGACAAAGCTACGTACAATAATGGTTGTGAATGTTTTTTTTTTCATACTTATAAATGATTTTATCATATGTACTGCCTTGTGATTAATGAATCGTCATGGCTGACGAGCAAACAACTGGTATATGAGTACGTCTCACACAGATAGTTTGACTTGTGTTGAGATGAATGGAGGATGATCGCTTTCCTATTGGAACAGCCACACAACTACTATTATTCGCTGCAGCGTATCCAGCGGCTTTTGTTCTAATTTTTTTTCCAACACTCATGGAAAATTCTAACCAAACAATCGTAACTTCTCTTGCGTCATTACATCAATATAAACCAATTTACCTACGGCACCATTTGCTAACCCATCGGATCCATCTATATTTGTTGTTATCATATAATGCATATCGAGAACAAATATTGTCTCATACGGTAATCCTCCTGTATCAATAAGTGACATTTTATGAAGTTTTCCACGTGAAAGATTTTCTTGATTTGTCGATGAACAACCCACAAACGCATCTTTTGCTGTAGATACTATTTACCTTCAGCAATATTCAAAAGACAATTATTGTATTCTTCGACAGCAAGGTTTGTATAGAATAAGCGGATTCCACCTAAACGAACAGCATCTGCTTGAGCCCTCTCCGAAAGAGCTTTCTTCTCCTCTTCTAGTTGGTCTCCATTAGACGTATTAGATTTTTTTTTTTTGAATAAATTTTGACAAAAAAATAATTGGAATCGTCTGATTTGAAAAACAAAAATTTTTATTAATAGAATGATTTTTTATATTGAAAAATACAAAATAAAAATATACTGTCGTACGTCTGTCGGATTTGTGTCGGAATTGTGTCGGATTTACAATTCTCACAGTCGTGTGTCGGAATTGTGTCGGAATTGTGTGAGAATTGTAAAATCTCACAGTCGTGTACAGATGATTCTGACAGCTAACCTCACTTTTAATACACAAACAAAATTGAGTTTTTTTAATAAAAAAATTATTAAAAAAAAATTCTAATGTGTCTTAAATTGTGAGAATATTATTTAGAAATTTTTAGACATAATATTTTATTTTTTAAATGCTTCTTCCTATTCATTTTTTGACTCAGAAATTTTTATAGTCGTGTGTCGGTTTTGTGTCGTTTTTGTATGAGATCAGTGCACAAACCGACTGTCGGCATTTTCGCTAGGGGTACTTTCTGGTTCTTTGTGCGTTTTTTTTTATTTTTGAAGTCAGATAGTCATACTGTTGGAATCAATACAATGACAGCAGAAGTTTTCGACATTGGAGCTAAAAGATACCAGGCAGCTTTTCGACTTGGCATTTCAACACTATTGAGCATATTTAGACCGAGGTTACGTGTAATGTCAACAATATAGAACTCTGAGTGCTTGTCCACCGTCTTGAAAATTTCTCTCAGAAGATGACTGATTCCTCGTTTGCTTATATTGACATAATCAGATACGTAGTCGGCACAAGAGTATATATCTGTAATAAATTGTATGTCCATATGTATGAATATGTGCAACGTATGAATTTCATCCCATGCAGCGGCCCACTAGCCTGAATCGCATCTCTTACATATCTATCCACTAGTCGCTCCAGCACCTTGAGCATGTTAAAGGTGAGACTGATTGGTCTGTATGCTCCTGGTTGTTCTTTGTCTGCCCTACCAGGTTTATGAACATAGACTACCTTTGTTTTGCACCATTAACTCGATACGTAACTCTTGGCGATACACGCCCCTCCGGAAGTCCACCTACTGCACACCATTCCTTGACAATAATTTTCTTAATCTTCGCCGCGTCTGGCACACTAGAGGTTTCTCGACAAAACTCCCTTCACGAATTTCTCTTGGCCATCCTTACCACCTGTTCAAATTCTTTCTGCAGATATTCTTTTCTATAGTGCTCGGCAGCTCCTGGTCTACCTTTAAGTACCTTATTCAGAGCCCTACGTACAACGGATCCTAGCTTCTGTAGCTGGCTACTCCACTATCCCTTACTACACTTATAGGACAGTTATTTTTATACGCCTCGACCATTGCGTCCCGCAAATACGTCACTGGGTCTTCAATTTCACTTGGACTGTTGCACCTCGCCGGGAAGAACTCAATTCTTCTCTTCAGCTCAGCTTCATACGCATGCCAATCTGCTTTTCGTGGATCACTAAAACTTTGCGTGCCCTCAACCGTGGTCGCCACAAAACATTCGAATTAAATGTACCGATGATCCCACAACATCCAAACCTTCCGGTCTTAATTCTACCTGCCACCTCCAGTGTGGCCTCTGTTAGGTCTATCACGGTGTTCCTTACACTAGTTCAGAAAGTAGACTCCCTACCTCGATTGATGACCTCCACCTACCCATCATCCCTGCTCTCGCAATATCCTTCGGGCTGAGCCACTGTGCTTCATAGACTTAGTCAGGCGCAATCTCTGTCTAAGGCTCTCGGTTGAAAATGCTTTGTCCCCCCCGGTCAATGGTTCACATTTCTGTGTCCCTTCTCTTTGGGTGCTATCCTTATCTACCAGCTCCAACTTCCCTCGAGTCTTTCGAGGAGTCCCAGTAATCAGTAAGCCCTGCGGCATAGTGTTTTCGGTGTTTTCTGTATCCATAAGGAATCCGACGAGTATCTAAGGAAGTATCATTCCAACCCAGCAGAGCTCGAATGCCTAAATACTAAATGGGTCTAAATACTAAATGAATCATATGAAAAATTACATACTGTATTGCTACTTTTTCAAATTTTCCGTCTATGAATAAATGAAGCTTATTTTATGTGAATTAAAAACATGTACATAAAAAATATGTAATTAAATAACTCTACGATAAAATTGCTCAGCCACTGGTATTTTGGGCAATAAAAAGTTTTGATCAGAGTCAAACTCGGGACACGAAAACTTTTACTTTTCTATCATTTCCCATTCGAATCTTCGTGATAAACTACGCTTTTCGTATATTTTTCCACTCCAAATTCTCAATGACATTGTTTTTATCTTCAAAACAAAGATAACGGAAGTTGGCGCTTGGTTTTGAAAACGTAAAATCGAGGTGATGATTCGAATATTTGGTGTACATTGATTCAGGTAAGACAGGTGATAATTTACTGGTTTTTTCGTAATGATATTTGATACGTATATTATATAAAACGACTAGTGTCAAATTAAGTTAGTCAACAATAGGTGAGGTATATTTTTCTTTACTATGATGTGAATCTAAATGAGAAATAGATAAGCAATTTTCATTGATTCTTTTCTTAATTTCTGATGCTGCACAAGGCGTAATTATCATGTTCTGTTCAATTATCTTGTAATGACTTATTATTCTTCAATTCATTCCGGATCATTTTAAATCTCGAGTGACTTTTCTGAAAAAAAAGCACATTAACATTTTTTAAAGACAGGTATCGTATCAAAAGTTTTATGGAAAAATAAATTTCATGTGACGATCTTGTTTGGATTCTGTGCTTGCTCGATTAGTGCCTTCCTGAACATAAAGCTACTTAACAAAATATTTCAACACTCATATTTAGCTAGTTTCCAGAACAAATTAAAACATGTTTCTTATTCGGATATTTTAAACTTTTCGAAGTACTTTTCCATACAGCAAGAGTCGACAGGTATGAGATATTCAGCTGGAATGATTTTTCTCGAGACATTGACCTATTCCTACCCCCTACAATTAGTATCAAATCTTGACTTATAAACAATGTCAATTCTAATCAAACATTCATTGACTCACACTACAAAATGAACCGTATTACCAAGATTCATCCGTGACCGCCTTAGCTCTTCGTATACGGACCCATAATGTCCGCCGTTATCGGGACCAAGCCAGCATAAATATTCTGGGATGTATGTAACCCGTGGATGCTCTTTGTTTCACTTCACAACGTGGACAAATGATGCGTATAAATTTTATCATTAGATAGAACAGTTTAATGATTATTTTGAAATTATTATCATTATTATCATCTTAAGTGAGGATCAAGACATTTTCTATCTACAAGGTCGATCATCCAGATTGACAACGCCTCACGAACTTTTCTGTTATATTTACGTTTGATATCATTAAAAGGAAACAACGCCCATTTACCTCTAATTCTGTTCCCTGGTTGAATTCAATTATTTTCTGAACTGAAAATAAACCTGTCACGTAACAGTCTTGCCACTCAAAGAGATAGGTGTTTTCGATGTTTGTCAAACAACCTTCATCCGTTTGTTGGCAACTAGAACTTTTCTACCTAGACATTTAAAAAGGTTATTGGCTGATTCCTGAAAGAACTCGATGCTTTTGGGGCCTACAAAGGTGCAAGTCACACCAGAATCCATTAACGTCCCAATCGATCGTCCTCCGATACTAATCGTAAGGTAAAAAGTAATCTTTTGACCAGGACCGGAAGTGTTTTGCAGCCTATCCCAAATAGGGTCAGGTTCCAGGGTAGCCAGTTCCAGTGTACTTCCTTCCCTTGGGGTCATACTAACGGTCGATACGACAGCGTGCTTCACACGACTGTTTTGTCGTTTCCCAAATTGTAACGGGAGCATTCTCCAAACATGAGCCCCAGTTTCCCACACCGGTAACAGAACAATGTTGGAGGCTCTGGACAACTTGGAACTGGCGGTCAGTGCTTTCGCAATTAAAGCAACTCCTCTGTCCTTGGAATTTCAGATAACCCCGATCATCCAACATTTCGAGATCAGGATCGATGGTTTTCTCATCATATTGAACATTAATAAGCTAGACTTAGACAAATGGGTTTCTCTGGTTTACGCGGAGGTTTCCAACTACGGAAGCCTTCCATGTTCTTTTCCTGTCTTTGCAGTCTATGCTCTATTGCATCTACAGATAGACATTATCGAACTGTAAACTTGCATCGTTTCATGGAAAAGAGCAAATGAAACTACTTGAGCTTCAAACAATTTTAAAAATTGATATCGATAATGATATTTCGAAATTGAAAGAAAATAGAAACTAATTTGTCAGCACTGAAATTTACCAGATGGATTCTTCAAAACAAATTAATAATGACTCTAGTAATTCATTGCAATTTGGATTTAAACGTGGGAGGGCTAGTGGATTAGAATTGGTAAAAGGTTCGAGAGTTTTCATTGGCAACTCTGTGATTGATTCATGTAAAAAAAATGTACATCTAGCCAGACCTTTGATAAATTGAGTTTTTACACACAAAGCTCTGAGAACATGTTCAAGAACATGTAGAGACTCAAAAAAAGCTCTGGATAAAAAGAAAATGACAACAATGACCCACTACGTGAGTTTTATGAATATCTCCACAATAGTTGATATCCAATTAGTATAAGTAGATAAACATTTATTGAATATTCTTGTGTTATTGCAGATTATACCATCAAGTATGGTAAAATAAGAAAATGGCTACACGTTGACCCAAGAATAATAAATACTTCTATCAGTGGGGTTAGCCTCAGGATGATACGGCGGAGTCGTCAGTAACTTTATCTGCGTTTCTTCCGAGAGCGACTGTTTTAGCGACAGGTGTGACAGGTGTGGATAGGGATTCTTGTGTAGGAGTGAGAGAGAGCGACACGACACACATGTAGTTCAGCGTTGCCAACTCTGAAAGCAGCAATATAGTATGAAGTAGGGGAAAATATGGTAAAGTAGACACCATTATAGTAAAGAAGGAAATTTTAAATTTTTTATTGAAATAAATCAAATGAAACCATGCAATTAATTTTTTTTTTCTATTATTTATTTATTCAGTCATATTAACTTATTTTTATTATTGACATTTTTCATATTAATTTTTTTTAATTTTTATCATATGAATTTTAGTACTCTTTAATGTAAAATATATTTTTAATTCAAAAACAATATATATTGTTTAATTTTTTTTTTTATTAAAATATTTAGTTCGTATCAAACAAAACCCCCATTAACTCATCATCATCATCATCATCAATATAATTCTCTTTTTCTTTAATATTTGGTTTATCATATAAAGTACTTGTAGTCATACGTAAAAGCATTTCTTTGGATGGCTTAAATTCAATGCAATTTCCATTGGAAAGAACATGTTGACTAGCTAATAATATTCCACGCATTGTTGGTACAGCTAATTTATTTCTTATTTTTGTTTTAGCCAAGTTAATTTTACTGAAAGTTCTCTCACTATCAGCATTTGAGTGTGGGAGTGCTAAAATATTTAACACACACTCAGATAAATTTTTATAAAAATATCTATCACCATCATTTTTTATGCTCATTAAATATACCCAAAAAGCATCAACCTCCATTTTTTTGATTTCTTCTATATTTTTTTCAAATATATGACAGGGTAACTGTCTCCACTCATCATCAACATCTTGCATATTAAGTTCAAGACATATTCTTGGTATCATTTTTAATAATGGAATTAATGATTGTGATTCCATTAGTAGTCTTGAATTATTTGATAAAGTATATTTTGGGTTTAGAATTTTTAACTTTTGAAAAAGTACACTGTCAAAATCATATCGATGTTTTAATTCACAACAAGCTGTGATGAGAAATGCTTGACAATTTCTATAAAAATCATTTAGCATGCTTGCTGAATGAGCATTTTTAGTGATGTGAGGAATTATTTTCCATCAGCTACACTTTGTCCCATGTAAATATTACACTTTAATTTGAAATAACGTTGATCTTCTGGATTAATTTTACCTGGATCAGTCATATTAACATATGATTCATCCATATATGCCTTAAGAAGAAATTGATAAAGTTCAACCATCACTTGATAAAGTTCAGTAATAACAACTTTAGATGATTGAAAATATTGATTGACTCTCGTAATTTAAGGCAACACTCACCTTGAAAAAAAAGACACAATTTAATTTATTTTTAAAATACAATAAAATATTATTTCTGAGTAAAACTTACTTCAAAAATAAAGAATATAATTTAGTAGTTGGTTCGTTGAATGCGGCATAAATTAATTCAGATCCCTTGGTGTGTAATTCAACCCAGTGCTTTGTAAAAAATATTTTTAAGGGTTCCCATTGTTGCACTATTCTTTCAACCACTACAACCAAGGAAAGCCATCGTGTTTGTGATGGGTGCAACATTTTCAAAATTTCTGTTTCACTTTGCATTTGACATTCAATAAATTCACATTGTCGTTCACTACTATGACTGAGAAAACTATAAATACCAGATGCTAAATGTTCCGCAGTACGTGGAAGTTTTTGACATGCTTCACTAGCAACGATTGCCACCGAGTGACAGATACATTCAATTATCGATATATTTGGAAAATCTGCTATTAAACGACTTGCTACTGAGTTATTTCGTCCCATCATCGTGCTGCAACCGTCTGAACCGAAGCCAATTACATTTTCTTTGGGTACATTTTTCACACTAAAACTTGCCAGAATATTGTCATAAAGATGTTGTGCAGTGGCAGATGTAACTTTCCCAGGTATTAAGACTTGAATCAGATCCCAAAACTTGGTAACAATGCGGCCTTCTTTGTAAGAAAAAAATCTAACCAACACACAACTTGTTTTAACAGCAGAAATATCAGTGGACTCGTCAGTCAAAATACTAAATTTTTGTTTCTGTAAAATTTTTGTTAACTCTTCTTTTTCTTGTTCTCCTATGACATTTTTTACAATTAAAGTTGCTTTGGTCCTTTTGAGGTTTATCTTTTTAACAACAGCAGAATCTTGGAAAGTTTCTTTCAACAAGTCTGATAAATGATCACATACATTAAAAGCTAAATTATGCTCAGCACAAAATGCAGATAATTTAATTTCAGCAACTTTAACACATATATCCATTGCCTCTGATTTTGGTGTAGAACGATCAACATATTGCTCCATTGTTATTTGGTTTTGCTGACTTATTGTTCTTACAGTTGACAAATGTATCAAAGATTACATATGATTATTCATTACTGATGTATCAGCTGTCATTTCTTTATTGCGAAAAATGCATTTAGATTTATAAACATTATCTGGCACTCTACCCAACCAATTTCTATAATTTTTATCTTGTAACCAAATGTCACGAAATTTTTGTTGAACTTTAATTGTAACTTTTTTACATGATTTTTCATTTTTAGATATCTTAGGACAACTTGATGATCTTTGCCTATTTTCCGGCATATTAAATAGGGTTGAAACTTGTATTTTATTCCATTTAATCTATAAACAAAAATAAAAACATTGAAAACATCATTCTCATTGAATGAGGTTATAAATTAAAGTTTTGAATATTTTATACCTACCGTAATTGGTAATAATATTTATTTGACGTATTGATACTTCAAAAATCTTTTTTGAATGAATAGTTGAAATATATATTACGAATCTTTCATGATTTAATATTATGATCGTAAATAAAAAATATTATTTGTTTATTTGTACTCATATAGATATATTATTTTTTTTATTGTAATAATCTCTCTGATTTGCAACTTGCAAGGATGCTCTCACTCGTACCAACACATTTTACATTTTTCATCAACTTCCTGTGTAAGTGTGTACAAGTATTGGGGACCAATCAAGAGATCTCTCTAGTCTTCTTGATTGGTAGCATTTAGCAAGAAGGAAGTATGTCTACCAATATGAAAACAAAATATCATTTTTTGTAATTAAAAAAAAAAATTTCTGATTTTTTGGTGAGTAAGCTAAAATACGGCATATGGTAAAGTCGTTATGGTATATGGTATGGGAGATCAAAATATGGTAAACATACCATAATTATGGTATGGTTGGCAACGCTGATATAGCTTAAGTTTAACGATGATATTTATTGATTAAAGTAATGTACACTATGATGATGATCATTGTAAGTCAATTATAGTATATAATTAGCCTCAATTACTCTATTAATTTTACTCTTTTTAATAATCTGACAAAAATCTCCAAAAACCGTTGCAAATTTTCTAATCCATTTTTTATACTAAAACAAATATCAAAAAAATTATCTTTAAGTCACATATATAAAATTTTTCTAGCTTTTATTATGGTCTATTCTGTAACATGTGAAAATATGTATATACGGCCCTGACTAAAATAACATATGATTGGATAGATGGCGAGAAAATGTATTGCTACGGTGTAGGAGTGAAAGTGTAAAAAGCCACGGAGGGGACGCCAACAAAGGTTGATGGGTGTAAGAGTTGGAGTTGGTATGGCACATTTTGCTGGTGTAACACCACGCTGATCTGGACATATAAAACCAGAGCATATTATTAGTGGATTCACAATTTAATTTTGTTAAAACACAATTAATATTCCACAATTATTAATCAATATTGAATTGTGGTTGTGTTGTATCAGTTTACAATTAATATATTGTAACGAGATTTGGCAGATCTCGCGCTCCCGAAAATAATTAGAGGTCTGGTCTGAGGGGTTTTATCGACTAAGACGCTAATTAATACCACCGGTTTGTGAGTGGCCTCGGTAGTGACATCCATTTTCGCCTGAATGTCAGTGTTGACTTGGTAGACATCCACCATGAGTGGATAATCCGGATTCCTACCCTGGCTACGTCAGATTCGTATCCCCTACTTCGACACTCCCACCGGAGAGTCGCATCGAGGTGTGCGCACAGATGGTCGTATGGAGTGGGTCAAACGGGAGTGGGGATAGAGAGTCCATAAAACTGGTGATCGCTGGCATCTCACTGCCAGTCGTCGGCCGGCTCTCGGAGCTGGCTGATGGCACCGGGACTGGTAACAGTCCGTGGTTGGTTTCCGATGACGCTAGCTGACTCCTTGGTGGAGTCGGCTGGTGACTTGGTGATGTCGACAGACTCCTACGGAGGAGTTAGTTGATATCATTGGTGAAGCTGGCATGACTCCTTGGTGGAGTTAGCCGACTTAGACGGTGACGTCGACTGGATCCTAGGGTGGAACTAGTTGATGTTACTGATGAGTCCAACCAAGCTCCCGATGCGTGGTGCATGCTCCCGAGGGTGATTTATGATGTCGCTACGCTGCATAGGTAGGACGTTGTATATCACTCGCTCTCTCGCTCTAGTGTGGTTACTTGCTGTCAGGGTAACCTATAATCGAGTAGTCAAATGCATAGAGTGGTCCGGCATAAGACCAGCGTGGCTGCGGATGGACTTTATGTTCGACTACTTGGTGCACTAGAGTGAGTAGGCAATAGGAGGATATTTGGTAAAGCCTGCGAGGTACAAGTATCCTCGATCTCGTATTGACTTAGGTTATGTGCGTTAGTAAAACCAAAGTTAATGATCACGATAATAACCGCCGCCGCGGGGTGAGGTTATTACGCTCCCGGCCAATACTAAAAATCATATACATTTTAGTAGTGGTGCCAGAGTGACGTTTCGGAACCAATATGGTGGACCGCGCCCCTCTACCATTTCTTGCTGAACTAGTCGCTACCGACATGGCCGTCGGCGGCCATTGCTCCCGAAACTACCCCACGGTCCGTTGGTTGCCGTTATACACCAGCTGGCTCCCTCCTGGCGGTAAGAGAGGGGGATGGTGAGAAATCCTCGTTGATCCCATAGTAATTGACACTTCTACTTTATCGGTGCAAAAATCAGTTACAATATACATCTTGTTTGTTCAAAAGTAAAATCAACAAATTGCCTCAGAATATTCTGAAGTAATATCAGTTGGATTAGACAATTAAACAAGTGGTTAACAATATTGTTTAATGTTGTATTATCAAAAAATATAGTTATTAAAACTTGAAATATATAGTGTGATGAACAGTGAAAGAAATATATAAATTTTACACATCATAAAAAAAAAAAAACCAACAAGGTATGCTCGACCGCATGGTCACGCATGAAATATATATTAATAAACAATTTCCAATACATATTACAAACAATAAAATAAAGTTGTAAAAGTGAAGCAATATATTTAACTTGTGCAATTCAAATTACATTTAATAAAGAAAATAATAATACTGGCCAGTAAAAAGAAAAGAAAAATTATCATCATCAAGAAAAAAAAAATATTGCATCAGCCACCATCAGCGTCATCAACAGGTCTGCTCTGTATGTGTGTAAATGTGTGATTAGAATGTGTGAGAATTAGTATATTAAATTCACGTAAAAAGAAATAAACGTTAACGTCATTATTTCAATATTTAAACATATAAATTTTTGTGTCTTATTTATTTAAAAACATGACCTGGACTACATTTATTTAATTTATAATTTTAGTCTTTTTACAACTGGCTCCCAACTCGAGGCTCGGAATATATGTATGAATGTGTGTATGTGTTAGTATAGTAAGAATTAATATTAAAAATACTGGCGGAACAAGTTTCACCACGGCGCACTCGCCAGGCGCAGAAACGTACCGTAGCAACAACACCAGTTTTGATGAATAAGAAAAGGAAAACATTAGAGAATAGTTTGAATCAAAGTATAAATAAAAATAAAAACAATATTTTAGAAAATAAAATAAAGAAAAGATTAGATGTTAAAAAAATGAGACAAAGTACATCGAACATTGTGGTGCGTAGTAATGAGTCAAACATAGAGACACGTAAAGTATTAGAATTGAATAGCGAAAAAAATAAGCAATCAGGCACAATGGCGACAAAAGACGGGGAGGTAGAAAGATTAAAGTTGCAAATAGCGGCAATGGAAAAAAGAGAAGAGGAGACACGACAGGCATTTGAACTGGTAAAAAGGCAATTAGAGGAAATTAAAAATCAAAATAATAATCAAAATAATAATCAGAATAATAACCAGAATAATAATCAGAATAATAATCAAAATAATAATTTAAATAATAATGTAGGTAATGCTGATATACTTGAAATGATGCGTCAGTTAACAATTGCTACTAACCAACACGTGTGTGCCAATGTACCAAAGGTCAAATATAATGAGGATACAAACCCCATGAAGTTTATGAAAGAACTTGAAACATATTTAAAAGATAAAAGGGTTGATGTAGGTTACTCGTTGATCGAGATCGGTAATATTTTAACTGGGAATGCAAAAGCATGGTTTATCAATAAAAAACGTGAATTTGTTAATTTTGAGGTTTTTAAAAGAGCATTTTTGGCTAAATTTTATAATGAAACAATGAGAATTAAATTTAAGAATTGATGGTTAAATGGTAGATGCGATGGTACTGTAAATTTTGATACATATTTTTATAGCCAATTAAATGAAGCTGAATATATAATACCAAAAATGTCAGACCGTGAGAGGAATCAATATATTATTGACCAACTCCCGGAGGATATTCAAGGTCAATTAATTACAATACCATTTGAATCTACTGATTTAATTATTAACTCATTAGAACAAGCAGGATCTATTAAAAAATATAGAAAAGATAATGAACGGGTTGATAAACCAACAAGCACAAGTAGAAATTACAGAAACAGCTGGCGTAATGATAATTTTGGTGAGGGACAGGGGACGTGGCCAAGACAGCCAAGATATAGTATTCTACTCCCGGATACATCCAAACCACCACCTCTTGCGCACACTCAAAATAGTGCACCAAATAATCATATTACCAATATACCAATTAATATAGTACAAAAACATGTTTGTGTTAATAATTGCTTCAGCCACCATCAGCGTCATCAACAGGTCTGCTCTGTATGTGTGTGAATGTGTGATTAGAATGTGTGAGAATTAGTATATTAAATTCACGTAAAAAGAAATAAACGTTAAGGTCATTATTTTAATATTTAAACATATAAATTTTTGAGTCTTATTTATTTAAAAACATAACCTGGACTACATTTATTTAATTTATAATTTTAGTCTTTTTACAATTCTTTGGATATTATTTTCAAAATACCATTTAATAATTATATCAGTCAATTATGACCATGAACTTACATGTAAATTGCAACTATTATCTTCGTAACACTTTTTTTTTGCAATAACGAAAAAAAGCACGATATTTATTCAACTCTTTTTCTTTTTTTCAAACGCATTTTTTTTTAATAATAAAGTTAAATACACGGAGAGAAATATCCTACAAAAATTGTTAAAAAACTACTTAAAAATTGTTGAACAGAACCACAAAAAAGTAGCAAGATGTACTTCCAATAAAATATGATGTGGTCATCATCAAAAATCGTTTTACCGACCCACAATTTTTGTGGTTCCCAGGGCACAAAAATTACGGTTCTGTACAACAAAATCTATTGGGCACTTATTAGAATCTATATAATCTATACAATAAAAAGACATCGCCGGATCCTTGGAAACGCAGTTTTACGCAAACTATCAGTCCGATTTACATGAAATTTAACATAGATATTTAGTTTGAGCTCAGGAGGGTTTTAGGCCATGAAAAAATCACCCAGGTTGCCTTTCACGATCACCAGGAGGTCAAAATGATTTTTCTAATTTTCTTTGAGATTTTTCTTATAATGTTAATATTATTTTAACTTAAAAAATATATTTTTTCAAAAAGAGAATAATAAAAATATTACATTAGTTTGTAATGGTGGTTTCCTGTCCCCCAGGATGTAAAAATTGAATTTTTTCATCATCTCCCGGGATTTTTTTGATCAAACTGTATATTTTATCGAGAACTGAATTTAGAAATATTGTATTCTTTTATGATGTTGGTTTT
>MKYW01000257.1:41909-52414 GCA_015776835.1 Aphidius ervi | reverse complement strand
TTTTTTTTTTTTTTGACAATTTTTCTTCTTTTTTTCATAATAAATTGAGCATTTTGAACGAAAAAATTTTCTAATTATTATTACTAATTATTTAAACAATTTGAAATATAAAATATTGTTAAATTAAAAAAGATTTTATTTTATATTATATTATTTTAGTTATGATTATTGAACCCAAAGCATCGAAATCTCCTTACGAATGGACCGATGAAAGAGAGAACGCAACCCCAATTTATGCGCGATGAAATTTCCTCTCGATTTAAAATAAACGCCTGACTCCGAATTTTCTATCGCGATTTCCTCCCAACCCCTTCTAATTACGTTAAAACTTTCCTATATTTAAATTCAGGTTTTTTTTTTCTCTATATTTTTTATCTTATTTATTTTTATCTAAACTCAATAACCACTGCGATATCCCCAAAAAACACCTTATTTTTTTTTTTTCAACCCTTTAAAAATTTTTTCAACCCTTCTCATCACGACCATTCAATCCCCATATAATTTCCGAAACTTATCATATTTTTTTCAAAACCAAAAAAAAAAAACGCAAACCTGGACCTTTATTGCCTGGACTATTCTGTTTAACAAAAATTATGAATCTACAAAACAAATAATATGCAACATTTAACAAGTTTTAAAAGAAAAACAAAAAAAAAAAAAAAAGCTTGCATCTTGCTACTAAATTGTTGTACCAGCACCACAATTTTTGTTGAATATTTCTCTCCGTGTATAAATAATTTCAAAAATGTTATATTATAACCGTTCACTCCTCATAGAAACGTTAGACGCCAGCGAATATTTTATGGGTCATAACAATTCTAACATGAATGTTTGAAGAAAAAAAATTAATATATGGAATTTATACCGTAGAAATTCTTAGTAAAAAACAATAAGAATTACAATATTTTAGCGTCGTTCAATCTACCGGCGTTATACTTCTAGTTTATGCTACATTATTTTTGTGTCATTTTTTTTTGAGCACCATTTTTTGCACGACTTAAATAATCATTTACTTTGTTTAGTTCTTCACCAACAGCATCGCTGCTTATTTTACGGTTATCAGTCATTCAATTGTTCAAACATTTTATCAATGCACCTTTTCGATCTTCTTCATAAAGTGTTACTCCAGCCTGAGTGTTTTTCTAAATTCTTGATGTACGAACAGCTAACTCTTCGGGAGACCATAACATATTTACTACAGTAATAACGTCAAGACTAGGCTTTTGAAGTAGTTGAGCACTATCAAATACACATGTTTTTATTTTTTGGCCATATCCAATGTAGTAAAATTCACGATACAATACGGATAAAAATTCAATTTATATTGTTTCAATTTATATTTGTTATTTTTCATGTCATTTTTTTGAGTTTCTTCAGTAAATGTTCTTTCACTTTGAATGTGCAATTTGGGGTCTTCTTGAGATGTGTTGGCAAAACTAAATTCTGGAAATGAGTCTTCGTCTTTATTTAACAGGTCATTTTCAATCTCCATATCATTTATTTCTTCATTACTGTATTATTTTATTTCATCAACACGAAAATTATTTTCTTTATCACGATAATCTTGATAGTCGTCAAACTCTTCTTCAATTTTTTCTTTTGTCGATGAAAAACTTGAGTCATCATCGTCTCTCGGTTTTCGTTTCGATATGAAAGATTCATCAAATGTATTTGATATGTTAACAGATTCTATTTCCATTAGTTCTCGAGAACTTTTTTCATTGGCTGTCGTCTGAAATAAAATTAAATACGATTGTTTAATGAAGTCTTGATTATTAATTTAGTACGGGAAGGTTTATTTGTTACCTTTATATTCGATAATTTTTTTCTAGTTGCACCAGTTAGTTGATCACCAGCATGATCAGGTTTGTTTGAAGTATTCTTCTTTTGCTTGATAGGTATAAAAACATAAAACAATAATATAATAGTTATATCATCACAATATATAATATTAAAAACTGTAATTTTAATATGCTATGGACTAGGTTACCAACCTTTTGTGCTCTCAATGCAACATCAACAGTATGTTTTGTTACGGGTGTTTGAACATGCTTTCCACCTTTGTATTTTGATATATTCTTTGGATCTCTTATGTCACGGCAACACAGTTTCTGTAACTTAAAAAAATTTAACAATAATAAAGTATTGTCGAAACAATTAATATATTGCCAATGTAATGAAGAATAAGCCGAAAATTTTACTTTTGTTTTACTAGAAATTTTAGAACTATCTGGATCTTCATCTGTTGAATGGCCATTGTCTTTCAAATATTCTTTAATAATTGGAGAATCATGGTTTTTCAGAACAGTTTCACCAAGTTGTCTTTTATTCTCAAAATATATTGTTTTATGTTATCAGTAAACTCTATGCAAGTGTTAAAAAAAAATTATCGAAAGGACCTTTTTTCTGTTGCTTTATTATTTCCTTATCATTGTCATTATCCGTATCATCAATAGTTTTATTCATAAGACTTGAATTTAACTTTATGACCCGTTGGCGTTTTGTAGATGTAGCGAGATTCAATGTTTTTTTGTCTCCTATAGAAGATTTGTAAGTATATGACAAAAGGTCCAAGCATTTAACTGCAGTCATATTTTTTGGTGTTCCAGCTGATAAACTTGAAGTATTTCGATTTGCCAAAATACCTGCCCATTGATTATTTACACGCTGTTTTATTAGGAGTTGTGCACCGAATTTTAGGGAATAAAATTGAATCTTGCAAGTCACCTCTTTACATCGGAAATTTAGTTGATAAATTAAACTCGCGATCAATGTCCATTCAGCCACCGAAAATTATCACAAGAACTCCCAGAGATCTTAATACAATGGAACTTTGGCAGGCAAACGAATTCAGATCATGGCTTTTATTTTTTTCATTGCCATGCCTAAAAACAATTTTGCCAAAAAAATATCTGCATCATTTTGCTTTACTTGTTTACTCTATAAATATTTCACTTCAAAAATCTATCAGTCAAGATGAATTAAAAAAAGCAAAGCATGCGCTTTATAAAATTTGTTGTAGGGGTGCAGAGTTTATACGGAGAATGTGAAATGACATCTAATGTTCTTATGCTTCTTCATCTATGTGATGGAGCAGAAAACTGGGGTCCACTTTGAACGAATAATATTCGAAGATTATTGTTTAGGCGAGAAAGAAATTTTAGCGTATAAAACTACCACTGCGGAATGTTTGTCATATGGAAAAATTATTTGTAATAGCATAAGATTCACTACTTCTTCTTATTTTTTGAATAAAAAAATCAATGATTCTATAGAAGAATTAAAAGATGGGACTATTGGAAGGATTTCGAAAATTTGCGAATTTCGAGACAAAAATCTTAAGGATGTTGTAATATTTGTGAATACTTTCAAAATTGATAAAAAACCGTTTATGACTGTTGACAACTTCAAAATTGATCATATTAAGAGATGTTTAATTGAAGAACAAAAATTGTTAGCAATATCTCCGGAACAGCTGCTCAAAACTTGTATACGTATGAAATTTGGGAAAAACCAAATGTACATATTTCAAATTCCGTTTTGCTGTTTCCATGACTAAAAATAAAACTATTACAGAATTATTATTAGTATTATCGTAATTATTCATCATTATTATAACCAGTATTAAAAAATAATTGAATCGTATCTAAATGTTCATGGCTGCCATCATGAATCGTAGCTGCCTTTAAATATATCAGAAATCTTTCTTCAAAACTAGTTGACATAGATGTTGATTACGAGAATATTATGCATGACTTTTTGCCATATTCTGTAATGTTCTGACTTAATTTTTGGATGCAAGAATTCGTCAGTATCTTGCAAATGAATTCTTGCATATTCTGACATAATTTTTAGATGCCAGAATATGCCATTTTCTGGCAAATAGATTTTGTCGGAATCTGTCAGGATATGGCATATTCTGTCATATTCTGACACAATTTCCAGATGCCAGAATATGCCGAATTTTCCATTTTTTAGTTTTAAAATATGCCGAAAATGAAATTTTACCGAGATATGTTTTAGTTTTGTTTTATTTTTTTGTATTTAAAAATTTAAATTTTTTTTTTTTTTTTCAAAATTTTTTTGAAAAAAAAAAATTGAAAAAAAAAAAAAAATAGCATAAAAACGTCTCGGCCCACTCGAATTTTTAATCGAATATACGTGGATTGAGGACCTTATTTTATAAAAAAAATTTCATGTATTTAAATTGGGGATTTTTTTATAAAAGAAGAGAATTAACATTATAACACTCTACTTTACCGGCTAAAATACGTCACAAAATTTTCAAAAAAATTCAAGCTGCATAAAAAGCCAAAAACAAGATATAAAAAAATTTTCAACTCAATCCGTGAGGGTCAGGCAGATTCACGATAATATCTTGTACAACCTATATGAGAATAACAAACAATAACGAAAAATTACAAAAAGTCAACTTTTTGTTTATGATAGTTTGATATAAACATTGAACAGTCATTTGAGTTATTTCTTTGATAATTGGAGCCCTTCAACTTTGGACGGTATTAAAGGTCGAAATTGCAGAGCGGAAAAAAAATTCTATTAAAGGAATGCACCCAATGTTTGATGTAATACCTTTTTTCATCAACTTCACTTCAGCCTCTCTTATATTTCTGTATTTGGCATCTTTTTCAATTGCCCTCTTAGCTGCAGAATATTCTCCCATTTCGTTGTTGGAATCCATCATTTTCGTACATCTGCTGGCTTGGATTCCAACATTTTTTATTTACAATTGCAGTTTTTCTAAGAAAAAATTTTCATTGCAATATAATTCAATGCACAGCCATTTTTTTTAAAATAAATAATTGCGTCTACGCGTGTGCTGATGTCAATCACATCTGGGGTCCGTTCAGAAAGTCTCATTTTCTCGGATCTTCAAAATGGCGGACATCAGTGCCTATCTAAATTGCTCGGCTGAATCGCCGCCATCTTGAAAATCCGAAAAAATGAGAGTTTCTGAACGGACCCCAGGTGTTTTCTTTCGCTAGTTTATTTTTTCCCCATTTATTTTTGAGCATGCGCAGTTCAATGCACAGACAGCAAAAAGTAAGTGAGAATTACTTGTTCGACGCCATTGTGCTCGCCACAAGTTTGCATAATATGCGCATGTGTATGATCATGCGCATCGAAGTGAAAAAAAATAGACGACCGACAGAAAATGATTAAGCAAGCACTAAACGCGAGGTTGAACCAAAATAAATAAATAACATACCAAGATACTCAATTACAAACGTGTGAGGACAACCTAATGTTATTCTAATTTGTTTATTATAAGATTCTACTGTGTTGTTCGTTGTCTTGTAATGTTCCAAAAACACTAGCTTGTTCTCGGCAGTCTACCCAGTTTTGGAATTCAAAAAAGCCAGTAAATTTGGAAACTCAGCCACGTGATACTCCATCCATCGAGCAATTACGTTGACCTCTTCTTGGAATTTTTCAGCTGGTAGAAATACCAGTTTCAATGCTAAATAATACCCTTCACGGGAACATTTTTTTGAATGGAGAACTTTTGCCGATTCTTTCTTCTGTTTTTTTTTAGTTTTTTTATTTACATCTTTTTTTTTTTTTTTTTCTTGTTGGTCCAATATTTTTGACCTTGGAATTCTAAACTCCATTTTCTTTACAATATTCTAGGGAACTGAATCAAGATGCAAATCAAACTACAGCAAATCGAAGCTATACGGAGAGAAATCCAGCAAATATTACTGTAGTAATACGGTAACAATCACAGCCGACGTCATTTCAGCGATTAATTCCCACTTACTAATAATTATTATACATATATTTGAATATTAAAAGTCTTGAGTTAATGGTATACTCTATGCTAAATCTTACTGTAGTTAACAGTAATTTTTCCTGCTGGATGACACGAATATTTATTGTAAATTGAGTGTGTTTCTAACATCTTCTCAAAATTTTTATTATTCCTCTTTTATTTGTGAATCTAAATAAAAATTCAGTTAATTATGTAATGGTTCATTTTTTTCAAAGTAATGAACCCACTTCATTTTTATTTTGATGTCTTAAACGACGAGTTTCTGTGTCCTTTTTTTTTTTTTATTGTTTTGATTAATTATTACTTTATCGTTCTAGGGAATTTTAGTCAATCCTTGTGGCTTCCTCACTAGTGTTGGGTAGGTATGATACAGGTGTATCATACATCTTCATTATCATACGCCATGTATCATATTATTATTACTATAGTCATACATTAAAAGCACCTCTACAATTTACTTTTTAACCTATTTTACTGACGCATTTTTGCCTATCCGCCATTGTATATTTAGTGCTTAAAATCAATATGTCAACATACCATGTAATCTCACAAATTTATCAATATCATACAAAAAACAAAAATAAATTTTTGTACAAAAAGGAGAGTCAAGTATTCGAAATTAATTTTTATTTTGTTTTTTTTTAAACATACAAAAAAAGAGGATATCAAAAAAGTCAAGTACAAAAGTACTTATTTCTTTACTAATCATTGATCCATATGAATAGTCTTAACTTTTGACAAAATTTTATACTTGACCCCGCCCGGTTCTTCCCAAATAAAATTTCAAGCCTACACACTCTTATAATTGTTTATAATATATTGACGACGACATTAATGATGTTGTTACTCTACGATTTTACTGGATTTCACCCTGTAAGGTGGTGTGTCCACAAGCTAGATTATTCATGCAAGTTCTTGTAGCAAGAATTCATATCACTAGTTACTATTATATTTTAAGGCGTGTGGCCACTAGCATAGTTTTTCGAACAAGTTCAATGCCATAGTCCATTTATTACCAGAAACAACTGACTTTTTTAGTGATAACTGGGAATAATGTAGATGTTTCTGGTAATAAATGGACTATGGCATAGAACTTGTTCGAAAAACTATGCTAGTGGCCACACGCCTTTACCTTAATATTACTGAATATATTTTGGTCATATCTAGTGAATAGTGATGCAAGATTTTGCATTGAATTTAGAAGTCTAGCATGTGAATACACCGCTTAATACTGACCAGTGTTGGTAAGTATGATACTGCTGTATCATACATAGATCTGTAGTTTCATACACATCACGAGCGCCCCTACATTTGACGTTTTAAACTATTTTACTGACGTCATTCTTTGGCTGCTCACGAACAATTGGAAAAAATTTTTCTTACACATTTCTTCGTATGGTTCAATTTGCGAGAGATTTAGATTAATCATGGAGAAAATCAAAGTATACGTGGAAAAATATTATCACCAGTAGTTAGCTGAGTATGATAGTTCAGTATTATATACATATTTTTCATATGCGTATTAATTTATTTGATACAGTTAAATTACTTCTATCTTTCACTTTTTATTGAGCCTACATTTGTGTGAAAGACTTGAAATTTTATTTGGGAAGAACCGGGCGGGGTCAAGTATAAAATTTTGTCAAAAGTTAAGACTATTCATATGGATCAATGATTTGTAAAGAAATAAGTACTTTTGTACTTGACTTTTTTGATATCCTCTTTTTTTGTATGTTTAAAGAAAACAAAATAAAAATTAATTTCGAATACTTGACTCTCCTTTTTGTACAAAAATTTATTTTTGTTTTTTGTATGATATCATATCTTTTTGTAAAGTCTTTTAATCATTCACAAATAAAAAATAACAATATATCATACGTCCAGATCGTGAATCGTTATTTAAATTTCATTTAGTGAGCTTTGTACCCTTTTGAGTACGTTCTAAAAATAAAATATAAGAATTTTTTGCATTTCTTGGCCAAGATTCATTGGTAACAAATTGATTATCAATCTTTATCCAACGATTTTTATTACGGATATAACTTATGAAATGTTGGTTTGATTTACCGCTATCTGTGAATATAGCGTAATTAACTTTATATGTGGATCTACAAATTTCTACTTTGGATGTGGGTATCCCTTTTATCGAACAATAATTGTTTTGCAATCGACCATTTTGATTCATTGACAGAGAGTTAACCTTCAAAACAATAACATCATTTGTCTTAAGAATTTCTAATTGTCTAAAAATTTTCGTTGAAGTTAAACAATCTAGACATGTACCAGTTCCTTCGTGCCACAATGAGAGCGATTGATTTATAAGTTCTTGTAATGTGAGAGTGTTATTTTCATTTGGTATTAAAGGATTTATAATGTACTGGTTTGACAAAGAGACATTCACGTATGAACAGGTTTCACATTTTTCTAAATACTTTTCTTCATGGCCTAAATGCTTGGTTAGAACATGATCTTTTGTACAGATCTTTTGAATCATCATGATCTTTTGAACTTTGGATTTTTTTTCACATTCTATATCAACCAAAAATGATTTTAAACACCACTTGATATCAAAGTTTTTCGGAAAACTTCTATTCGAAATAGGAATTTCTTTCAAATCAGGTTTATAAATTTTCCGCAAACGATTATATTCTTCGATTGCTTGCTGACTTGCTATTGCTTTTGATGGATCAAAATTTATTAAATGCAAACTACCTAATGTTGTAACTCGCGAAAAAGCTACATAAGTCATACCTTTGGCAAAAGACTTTTCACCGACGTCAACAATAGCGTACTCTAAACTAACTCCCTGAGATTTATGTATTGTCATTGCGTAACTAACAGAAATAGGAAATTGTGAACGTATTACGAACGCTCCATCAGACAACTGGAATTTCACATCTATTCTTCCAACTATACAATCATGGCCTCCTTTAGTTCATTTGACGACAATTGATTGCAAGTTTTTACCATCCATACTCTTTGAAACAGATACAACTGTACCAAAAGCACCATTGACCATGCCTAATGTGTAGTCAATATTTCGTCTAATCATGATTTTTGCACCGATTTTAATTGTTATACTTTTTGCTAAACCAGCTGATCGACTAGCATCATATTCATTGTTAGCTAAGTCTTTTTCTGCATTTTTTCGATAAATAGGCTTACAATCGATGGTATCATTTGCACAGAGATTATATATTTCTTGTGTTTTTCTTTTGTCTAACATAGCAGAATTTATTGCATCACACATTTCATGAGTTGGTAACAAGCATACAGCAGATGAAGGCAATCTTTGTATATAATTACACAGTTCATCGAGTCTGTCACCAACAGGGAATATATTTAAATTTATATTCCGAGTGCTTAACAGGTGAACATCTTCTTTTGTCATAGATCCAACCCTCAATCGAGACAAAAGTTTCCCATAGGCATCATCATTTCGCTGACGCATATTTATAGTAAGTTCATCATATTCAACCAATTGTTTCCAAATATTAAAATGTCCGATAGATTCAAGACATTTTTTTATATCATCAGATGATAAATTCATGTAAACTGCGTCTTGAGCAACTGGCATAAGTTGCATTAGATCTCCAAAAAAAAGGATATGTTTTTACCGAACCATCCATTTAATTCATCAGAAGTATGAAAAATTTCATTCAATCTGCGATTTACATACATTAACGTAACATTAGAAACCATTGAAATTTCGTCAACAATCACTTGTGCAATGTCTCTTAACTGTTCACGTAATACCTTAAGAGCACCGTCAGATAAAGCCATGTACTTTGGTGTACCTCCATGCTGAACTGGCAGTGAAAAAATTCTATGCAGCGTCATACCGTTAATACCAAATGCAGCGAGGCCTGTAGGAGCGGCAATTGCAATTTGACGGTTTAATGTTTTTCGAATCCAAGTTTTAATAACGTAGATTAGAAAGCTTCTACCTGTTCCACCTTCTCCACTAATATAAATCTTTAAAGGTTCATCTTCATCATCCGTAAAAACATCAGTCACTTTCTGGAAGACTCTTAGCTTATCAGCATTTAACTCGCTGATCAATTCATCTAAATCAACTTCTTCTTCTGCATCTGCATTACCAATATCTTTGAAATCTTCATCGCTTCACCAGCAGCTTTTTCCGTAATATCATCAATTATTGGATCTTCTAGTTGATCCTCAGGTTTATTTCCGATAATTTCATTTTCTTTTTCTTCAATTAGTTTTTGCATATGATCTAATCCTTCTTGAAAATCATCTAGACGCTTGTAATAATCGTTTTTAGCATTAAATGAATCAGCAAATGTCTCAAAACCATCTTTCAATTCATCAGTGTTTCTCCAAGGATTAAATAAAAATAGTAATGAAAAGTAAAAGTCTTCGGGGTGGGTTTTTATATTGTATATCCAATGATGGATTAAATAGCCTTGAGATCGTTTTTTGACCCATAATATAGGTTTCCCTTGATCATTTATTTTAAGTATATAATACTCGACTTTATCAGATACAGGCTCAGATCTAACAACGTCCCACTCTTTGCAAAACTAATACAGACAAAGGTTTTCCAAAACAACAGGACGTGAAGGATAATGGTCATCAATTAAAGACGGGGCGAAAATATCGGTTGAATCTTCATCCATTGTTTTAATTTCCTCAAACGGTTTCACTTTACGCCCTCTGATTTGTCTCACATTCAACCATTTTATTGTTGTAT
>MKYW01000257.1:19346-38272 GCA_015776835.1 Aphidius ervi | reverse complement strand
AGCTTTATCAAAAACTAAGTATAGATAGAGGAAACAATAAGGAAACTTTTGATATAAAAATTAATAGGGCTTTGAGACCTTTTTATTTTACAATAAATAAAAATAAATTTTTGTCTTTGTCTAAATACTTAAGTGGAAGTGAGAAACAAGATTTTCTCCTTTTTTTTGATCTCGTTCGCACTTATAGAAATATTATGTTTCTAAATGCCATCCGCAAGAGGTCTCTCAATATGCGCGGGTAACACCTTCAATAATAAATTAATTCATTGGCATCTATAAAAAATTATAATATTATAATTATATCCTTGAATAAAGGAATAATTTTAGAATACAATTGTACAATCACTATTTCGACTATACTTCGCGTTGCAAACGAAGCTTCTTGTTGAGAAAACTAGAGACTCTAGGGTCTCTAGTCTTTTTGGTTATTGTAAACAACGCCGTAAGCGGTTTGCTAAGGCAAAGCCTCGTTATCGTTGTTTTGCAGTGGCAATAAAAGAAAAAACAAACCATTGCTCAAAGAGTAAGTTCATATTCATTAATTATTGTTAACAAAATAGAATTCAATTATAAAAAAATAAATAATTAATAGTCGTGAATAGATAAACTTATAGGTTAAAATAATGAATAAAATTTCTAATAGTAAGATATTGTAAGATAGTTCTACCAAAAAAATAACATAACCTTCATTTTACTTTTTTTGAAAATTATAACATTTATATATTCATTATTTTAACTGACGAGTTTATTTATTCACGACTGTTAATTATTAAATTAAATACAAGATTATAATATAATAACAATATAATTAATTATTTTCAGGACATAATAAGTACACTGAAAAGTTATGAACGTGCTCGTGAAAAAGAGGAAGCATCGTGAACACGACGCAGAGATGATCTTGCTCGACGTCACGAGCAAGCTCGAGCACAGCTCTATTTAATTGAAGAAGAATTCATACAGGAAGGCTACGATCTTCCAGGTACTGCTGTGGACGAAGTTCTCTTTGAAAATAATAATAATATTGATCAACATGCTGATGATAAGCTGATGATCGTGGTGATTTTGATGCTGCTGTTGACCTCAATGATGATCCTGGTGATGCTATTCACTCAACAGTTGCTCGTCGTGAGGAGATGTTACGAGGTGTACCAGTCGGTGGTATTGCTGGGGTACCAGTCCATGGTATTGCTCGTGGTGTTCCTCGTGTTGGTCATGGTGGTGGTGGTGCTGGAAGATTAAGAAGGGAAAATACTGGACGTGGTAATGCTGGTGCTTATGGAGGTTATGGAGGTCGTGCTGGTGCAGGTGTCAATCCTGGGCAGATGCCAGTCGATGACCCTGATCGTTTCAGGTAAAAAATAAACAAATTTTATCATAAAATTTATTAATTAACTATATGTATAAATAAAAAAAATGAACAACAAGTAACAACAATAAACTTTTAAATTAATCAACAATAATCAACAATAAAAAAAATAAATAACAACAATAAACTATCGAATTAATCAACAATAAATAAATAAATAACAATAATAAACTATAAATTTTTAATTATTTTGTTTCAGATATTGGCGAAAACAATATTTCAAATCTATACTCACCAATAGTGGTGGTGATGGAGGACCACGAAGACAAGGACGAGGAGGTACACAAGGTCGACGAGGTGGACGAGGTGGTCAAGGTGGATATAATAGGGGGAGAAATATTTTTTATTTTTTTAAAATTTATAAAAAAGTCTTAATTAATTAAAAAAAAAAAAAAGGGGATATTGTTAGCAAAAGGTGATGATAAAAAAGTACAAAGTTGATTTAAAAAATTAATAATATATATTATTATAATAATAATAAAGTAAATAAATATATTATTAATAAGTAGTATAGATTACTTGATAATAATAATAATAAATAAGTAAACAAACGTACCGAAAAACTAAAAAAAAATAACCTTTTAACGATTTAAAAAAAAATTAAGACTAAACTTAAACTAAATAAAGATAATTTGTATTAAAACAAAACCAAAAGAAACTTTCTTTACAATTCATTTATTGTCAATTTTTATTTACCCAATTTTCCTTTTTCTTGAAAAAAGTATATATAAACATCTACTGATTGTTGTTCCTCAACTGAACAATAGTTATCACGTGATATTGATATTTATTTATTTATAATCATTTATTTATTTTTTTTTCTTTCACACGTTGATTTTTATGCTATCTAGGTTTATTGTTGAAAAAAAAGTGTGCGTGTTGTTTTTTTTATAAATATAAACATGATTTTAAACATGATGATAATTTAATATGTGGTCTAATAATTGTATTATTTGTATCAAATGATTGTCCATTTAGTTCAGCTGTTTTTTTTATCATTTTCATATGTATTAACTTCATCTTTATTAATTGCACAATCAAGTGGTATTGGTAATGGTAATAAATATTCTAGTCTATACGAATATTCTACTTTACCAGAACTACTACATTGATAACGTTCTTCAACTTTAAATTTAAAACAATCAATTGGATTAAATTTATTAACACAATGACGATCAATAATATTAATGAGATGTAAAAAAAAAGTCTTGTGCATCTTGTTGACGAATTGACGAAAAACCAGGATGTCCACGTGATATTAAATTTTTAAACATTCTTGGTGATATACCTTGACGATTATAATCTTCATTATTTAATTTAACTTATTATTTGGTTCAATTGAATATTTACCAGATAATAAACCACAACCAAGTTTTGATATTTGTGTATCAAAATTATTTACTGGATCATTATAATTATCATTAAATATATTAACTGATTCATCAACATATTTTTAATAAAATCTAGTATTATAAATAATGTTTGCATAACACAATTTAAATAACATCAATTACCAAGATTGTTTAAACCAGTATAACCAGCACCATCAATTGGTATTAATTTACTTGATGCTTCTTGTAATGCAACCCATTCACCAAATTTTTGATTCAAATCAAGCTCAAGTTCAATTGATTTTTCAGTTTTTTCCATATTTGAAATATTGATACCCCAATGTAATAAATGTATTATTAAATTTGGATCATCAACCATATCATTTTCATCATATGAATAAACATCACCATTACCTTCTTTTGTTATTGTACCTAATTTAACAGCAAGTGGATAACCAGTTGTACGATAATGTTCAATTACATGATCATTACCACCAGTACCATTAAAAAATTTACGTCCACATAATATACTACCATCAGTTAAATTTAACCATAAATTTTGTGTTAAATCACATTTTTCACATTTCCAATTACTTGGTGGTATTTTTTTACCATTATTTACTTGTGGCAATGTTGTTGCATGTCTAAAAATTCAAAAAAAACGAATAAATATTAATACCTAAACTTATTATTTTTTTTTTTTATAATTACTTTGTTATCATTCTTGCTTCACCATCCCATGTACAAGCTAATGCTTCTCTTTCAGCAATTTTAATTGCTGATTCAGCTTCTAATATTCCAGTAATTGATTTTATTATCTGTAAAATTAATTTTGATATGTTTATTTATATTTCAATTTGTATATTATTATTAGCGTTATTTATTTATACCTGTTCTGGTAAATCAACTGATGAATATTTGATACTTGTAAAATTTGGTAATATTATTATTTCATAAGTTTCATCATAAGTATATTTTTTTTCATCTGGTATAAAACCACCTGGTGTACCAATTGCCAGCTTTGTTATTTTTTTAGCTGGTCCCCCATTATTTTGATTAATTTGTGCCTTAAAAAATATATTAAAAAATTAATTTATCAATAATTATTATTATTTATTGATTGATAAATAAATATATAATAAAGATTCATTAAGACAAACTTGTTTGGTTCTTTTGATATTTAAAAAAATAGCATTTCCAGTTTTTTTGTAGTAGTCTTCAACAAAGTCACGACTAAAACCAAGAAATGTTTCCAAACTGATGAATAATCCATTTGGTGATTCCTTGAATAATAAATTAAATAATTTATAAATGTTTTTTTTCATGTTTAATAGTATTTATAAATTTATTATTTTTAAACAATTATTTTACCGGTGTATCAAATGAAAATACACTTTCATCCTTGTAAATTTATAAAATAATAATTTGTAAAATAATAGATAAATAAACAAATGATACATACCTTAGATATTTATCGGTGGATGTTTTGTATATATATATTTGTTTTGAGATGCTGAATTTCTTGATAACATTTTTCAGGACCATATTGACAAGCAACTCTTGAATCTTTTTTATTTTTTATATGCTGTCAAGAATCATGAGTTTATTTTGGGATTTTTTTTTACTGAACTTTGAGCTTATCAATAAACAATATTTATTTATATATTTATTATATATTTATGTTGTTTATTTTTTTTCTTACATTTGACGTGAGAGTCAACATATTCTGGAGGTTATGTATGAATGAATATAAATAATAAAAAATTATGCAAAGGAGCCAATATAGCAACACAAAAAACGAAAAAAAATAATTGCAAAGTTTACCAACTGAACGGAAGAAATCTAGTCGATTTGAGAAAAATGCAAAGACCGTAAATATCAAAATTATGCTTTAAATATAATTACGCAACGGAAAAATCTGATTTTTTTTAAAAAAAAAAGGTCGACATCGATTTATGGGATCATTACCAAACCTCAACATCCTCATTCAATTCTATCATATTTTAATTCAATTTCTAATAGATTCGCGACGGAAGGGGGCAAAATATTTGATGTATAATAAGGCACGGTAGTAGTAGTTAATCTCATCTCACATATATTCTTATCCACACATACATTTCTTTCTCATACTTGACTCGAGGCACTACCGTGCCTCTTGATTTATTCACTTTCAACTATCATACACTTTATGTAGTATCATGCGTATGGTCGTATGATACTCTAAAAATCTTCCAACTACTCATCAGTGTTCCCCACGCAACTGCTAAATTTTTCTGTAAACTACAGTAAAATTTGTTTGAGTCTATACATCATTTTTTGCTGTGGATTTCTCTTCGTGTACTACAAGTTATAATAATAACTTAAAATAAAACTTACCATTGAAGCATGAAATGAGCAACCAATATATCTTACATGCGGAAGTAATTACGAAATTGCCTTTATCTCAGCCTTTTCAAAGTCCGAAGTGACACTTTTAAGATTAGGCAATCCCCCTGTTAGTTTTTTCAAATTTTCTATAATAAATTTGTAGATATCTGTTTTGGCCATACTGTAGAGCGCATATGCTAGAGAAATCGTTCCACCCTAAAAAAAAATTATTAGAGTCGGTTTTCATTCAAAAATTCATATCAGGAGTACGTTCAGAAACTCTCATTTTTTGCGGATCTTCAAGATGGCGGTGATTCAGCCCAGCAATTTAGATAGGCACTGATGTCCGCCATCTTGAATATCCGAAAAAATGATAGGCAGCGTTCTTTCGTCAATGTTTTTTCAGCGCATTACGACCACGCATTCGCGCAAAAGCTGAAAAAGCACGTGAGTTTTCAAGTGTTTGTAAGTGTGTGTAACGCACACATATATACTCTAAGAATTTTACTTGATTCCTCTACTTCTGCGAAACTGCGCGGTCAGAATGCGTGAAAAAAAACTGGCTAAAGAACGCTGCCAGGGGTCCTTTCAGAAACTCTCATTTTTTCGGTTCTCCAAAATGGCGGACATCAGTGCCTATCTAAATTGCTGGGCTAAATCACTGCCATCTTGGAGATCCGAAAAAATGAGAGTTTCTCAACGAACCCCTGAGGGCTCGAACTAACGACAAGCAAACTTTTGCGTTTTTTCATGGCTACCGTAATTCTAAATGGAAAATCCTATGTATTTAGGAAATCTGACGGCCAAACATTGTCGAGCGGGTATACATGGCCGTCGTATTGAAAATACATAGGATTTTACATTTAGAATTACGGCAGCCATGAAAAAACGCAAACTTTTGCGTCTCGTGAGTTTGCACCCTGAGTCTCAAAACAGACCCAAAGAACGCTGCCATAATAGCGCAAATCTGCGCACCATAAAATTTTGAGGTTCTGCACGTCAAAATAGTTAACAGAGCTGTACCTAGTTTCAGTAGAAAAAACTCTTTAGTCAATTTGCCACAAACTACAAAAAGCTGTCTGGCATTGAAGTAACGATTTTTCTGGTGTCGAGGAATGGCTTTGAAATTCCTGTCGATTTGGAGGTAAACCGAGCGTCTCATAAATTCGATCGACTCGTCACCAGCAAAAAGAATTACTTCCTGGTCATCTTTTGTAATTAAGTGGCTCCGATAATATTCATGGCCGGGAACATCAGGAGATTCCGAAGTGTTATATATGTTTTCTAGCTCTGCCATAGTTTTTGGAATATGACTCAATAATTTGTTTTTCTCACGAGTAGCCAACTTCTTCAGAGCTTCTCGAGAACACATCGTTACTATATCGGGAAATCTAAATAATTGAAATTAATAATAAGAATCAATCAATCAATCAATCAATCAATCAATGTACTTTCGAATTGTTAATTTTGAGTTGCATTGGTGACTTCGGTGAACAGAACAAAATTGGTGAATTTTGTGCTTTCTATTCTTATATGAATTTTTACTTTTTATTAAGTCTATAAATAATACCACGTAATTAATTGTACAATTAACTAATTATAAATATAAATGAATATAAATAAATACATAACAGAAGTAAATAGTTTAGAGACAGTTGATTTTAAGTAACATCGGTGACTTTGGTGGACAGGACAAAATTGAAGAATGTTGTGCTTTCTATTCTTATATGAATTTTTACTTTTTAATAAGTCTATAAATAATACCACGTAATTAATTTTACAATCAACTAATTATAAATATAAACGAATATAAATGAATTTATGAAAAAAGTAAATAATTCAGAGATTGTTAATTTTGACTAGAATTGGTGACTTTGGTGGACAGGACAAAATTAATGAATTTTGGGATTTATTATTTTTTAAACTTCTATATTTTGTAATCAAGATAGATGGCAGGCCAGGCGTACATCCACTGGTGATAACTCGAGACCTGTTATGACCAAACCAAATTTGCTTTTTTTTGACAGAAAAGTAAAAAAAAACATTCCGGATTTCTATGCTATTTTTCCGGAGTGTTTTTGAATTTCTGTTCATTTGTTCTTTTTTTTCCGCTTGTTTTTTCAAGCGAAAATTCCGGAAAAAAACGAGAGATACCCTGGTAGAATTTCTGTCTAAAAATTAACCAATAACTAGACATTTTCGATGGAGTTTAACCATTATCTGGCTAATTTATTGACTAAAAGTTAGGTATATTTTGGGGTTATTGAGACGCTACATTAGCCAATATCTGTCCAGTTTTGATGGACTAAGATTTATATAGTATTTAGACAGTATATGGCTTTAAACTTGTCAGTGAGATTATCTGAAATTGCCAGATATTAGATGGATATTGGATATATATTAGAATAAAATTTTCAGGTTTTTAGGTTAATAATAATTCATGAAAATGATCTTTTACTATTTTATTTATTGTTAAAGAAAAACCGAAATCAATTTGAATCAGAAATAACGTGACATTCCTCCGTAGATTTTTCCGTTTTGCTTCCTTCAAGAATAGGTTTAAAGCATTTCTTGTTGGGTTTTTTTTTTGTTAGACCCCACTTACTAGCATTTGAAAGGACTATTCCAAGTTTTGACATTATTTCGTTTTCTGTGGTAGTTAGTTTGGCAGCTACACGATCTTCAATGATGACTTCTACAAAAATAGATTAGTTTTAATTGAGTGCTACATTATTTATGATATTTAACAAGCCAAATATATTGAAATAATACAAACAGATTTTTATCTTTCAAACAAGAACAAAACTGAGAACCACTTATCACTACTTTACCAGGTGATTCTCTTTGGGCAACAAACTTTGTCGCAATTTCTTTAGAGATGGTTGATTTGAGTATGGTCACAATAGATTGAGAAATACAGTGATTCTTCTGATCGAGGTATTGTTTTAAGACTTCACACTAGAAGAAAAAAAAGACAATAATGTTATGATCCGAGAG
This sequence comes from Aphidius ervi, assembly GCA_015776835.1. Classification (NCBI taxonomy): domain Eukaryota; kingdom Metazoa; phylum Arthropoda; class Insecta; order Hymenoptera; family Braconidae; genus Aphidius; species Aphidius ervi. The sequence continues at coordinate 30,208 of MKYW01000257.1, read as the reverse complement.
TATATATAATTAAAAATATAAACTCTATATTAATCTTACAAATTCGTGTTTCAACAAATCATTAGCCTTTAACAAGTCATTTAATTCATGGAATTGTTCTATATCAGTAATAGGTATTTTTAATTGATGTTTTTTTGAGAATAGTTCCTTTGTTATAATATTTTTTTTCTCAGTGAGACCCTGTGCAAGTAGTCTGCTGATCATTTCTTTCATTTCCTTGACTTCATAAACTAATTCTGATATGATTTTGGAATATTTATCTGTTGAATAAATTGGTGTTTTTATTATTGAATCAGTTTGTTTAATGCTGATTAAAAAATATATTTATCTTCAAGTCTTTGTAAACAAAAAATTAAATGTTACCTACCTGGTACTTCATCATGATAATTTTTTTTTTTTTCACTCGGTTTTCTATTTCTAACTGGTAGTTGGTAGTGATTTGTCGATTCGTGTACCTGAAGAGTAGGTTTTCTACATACTTTGAGGGGTTCGTTGAGTGTTGGATCATCAAGCTTGTCAAACTTTTCCAGATCGTCTAAATTTTAAAAGAAAAAAAAATATATTAATTCATCAGAAAATAAATAAAATGAACAAGTTTTAAATTGACAAACTGACCTGAAACATTTATTGTAGACCCAATACATTTATTTATAGAAGCGTTTTTGGACTGAGATTGTTTATCGATATTACTTGAAATTCCAGGGGGCTTGTCTTTTTTTACATCTTGATTTCTGAGTAATAAATGTCTTCGGCGTTTTATGTTAAGACTTGATTGCTTTTTGGTTTCTTCATCAGAGCTATCATCATGTCCTGAAAAAAAAAAAATCGAAAATTAGTCTACAATTATAAACTTTTATTCATGTAGTAATGTAAACATTATTAAAAATCCTTTTTACCAGAAGAAACGGGTTGATCATCAATATCCCTCTTTTTTCTTTTATATTTCTCCCTATTAACATCAATTAACAAATCTGATGATGAATCTACAAAAAAAAAGTTGCTTTCATCAATGTATAGGTTTAACTTGTGAATCATTAAAGAGGTTATGCAGCTATCACTCTTTTTTTTTTTAATATAATGAGGATGTTCTGAAATTTTGTACACAGTTAGATCTTTTCATTCTAAATACAACGGTATAATTATTTTCTTATGTTGATCGGTTGAATTTTTTGTAATTAATTATTGAAAACATTATTTAACATTGGCTCTTATGGAGATTTCAACCATTTTTTTCGGATAGAAAAAATGATGAAAAAGTCTTGAAAAAAATCACACATATACTAGAAACCAAGTTTTATTAATTGCGCGAAAAATTTTCATATGTTGATCGGTTAATTAATGAGTAATTAATTATAAACTTTACAAAAATTAGATGTCGCAACGCAAGCAAGTTCAAACACACACACACATACGCAGTCCTAAATATTGTATACAGAGCGCAGGCGCTTTACACTTTATTTTTTTACAGTGTAGCCCGATCTCAGGTTTGTCTGTGACGTCAGAAGCACCCCGCAACACCCGCAATGAATTTGTGCATAACCTCCTTAAATAATATAAAATTTAAATATGAAACTACCTTCTGTACCCACTGTCTGGACTGATGCCTGATGGACACTTGTGCCTGGTTTTAGTTTACTTAAGTGAGCTTTCATAGATGCAGACTGGCTATTTAAATTTTTCTTTTTGATTTGAGTGATACCTTCCTGTTCTTTATCTGAAGCATTTTCGCCTTCCTCCAAAGTGAATACATGAGACTCTCGTCGAAGACGTTCAACTTTTTCCAGGCCCGCAGAGTGGTTATCTGCCACGAAACACATTGAAAATTATACCAAACATTTGATCAATAACTCACTATAGTCACACCAAAAATTTATTCAATAACTCACCATCTGATCCTTTCAATTCGACAGCATAGGTCGGCCAATCGTCTTCTGGCTCGTCTAGATTTTTTATCATATTATGAATTTTTTTTTTCGTTTTATCAGTGTTGTAAGGCGGTGGAGGAAACAACACACGACATTTTTTGGTTTTGTCACTCCAGAGTAACCATGATGTAGGAACGATATCAATCGATTTGATGCTTGGAGGTCGACCTTGAGGTTTAAACTGTATTAATGTCCACAGCCTTGGCTCGCTTGGCTCGTCACTCATTTTAGATTTTCTAACCTCAAATTATAAATACATGAGCACTCATTATTTGTTTAATTAATACCACATTTGAAAGGCAAAAAAATAAAATTTTATTAAATTTGAATTTTTACTCACTTGGTGTAATGAAAAATTATGATTATCCACCCTGACAAATTTTACTAATAATTATTTTCACGAAAAAAATGTGCTCATGAAAATGATTGTTACTGTTTTTTGAGATTGTGAATATGCGCATTGGCTATGCATTGGCCCCCGTACATGGTGGTGCTATATGATGCTTTCGAAAATGATTTTACCGACTGAATCGATTGACTCTACCAACTAAATCAATTGATCTACCGATTGACAAAATAAATTGGTGTTGATCATAAATAATAATAATGAAAGAAATTATCATTAATAAAAAATAAAAAAATAACAAAAAATTAAGTGTGACGTATTTGCATAGTCTACAATATTAGAATTCATTTTATTAAAAATAAACCTGTCTCGTAACATAAGTGAACTCAAAATAATATTTATTCGTGTTTTTTTTACTGATAATTTTACAACTATTGAATTATTCATATTAATTGTCTAGCATCCTTGAATCTCCATAAGAGTTTCATTCAGCGTGAAGCAATGGCATCACAAATAATCTTTCATCAAGACTGTTATGAAAACTCACACAAAGTTTTATTAGTTTAGCTTTAACATTATTATTGGAACTGTTACTATTCTACGTGGAATATTTGTTTTAAGCTCCCATGTTTTCAGTTCATTTGAATCACAGGGATGATTGTACAATAATCCCCTAATTTCTTGTTTTGCACCTCGAAAATGAATAATATTTTCATAAGTCAATATTTCTAATACCTCTAAAATTGTTCTCTCGTTTATTAATACTGTGTTATCTGGAGCGCTGGTTGATATATATTGTCCTCTCAATTTTAGAACTGTAATTATATTTTGTTCATTTTGCTTGATAATTTCAATGTTAGAAGGGAGTTGGGGTGGAACTCGAGTGAGTTGCTGTTCATGTAGCCTTCGACAATACTGTGCTAATACTCTGTGTGGAGAATGTATAAAGTTTTTTATTTTTCCCAAATGTGATTCAAACTTGAAGCAATTCAGCTGATTTAAATTACACCCCATACGTTCTACATCATCAGCCAAATGAGTCAGATTATGAACATTCATAACTACAAATTCAGGGTGGTATAATTCACCAGAGTCACTGATAAATTCATTTAAAAATTGTTTTGCTTGTCGAGTATAATTCAGTGCATTTTTAGAACAAAGTAATCTACAGGCTACATGCAGTAATAAGAAATGCTTATACTTGACAGGAGTTAAAATACGTTTCATCACAATTGGTCCGCATACTAGTAAAAAAAATTTAAAGTCAACCGCTTTGTATTTGCGAATCAAGTGTAAACTTCGGATTTTTCTTACGTATTCTTTGGGGATGTCTTTTTTTATCATTTCTATTAAACGATTCAGCTCATTTTTTTGCCTCACATCAAATTCGTCCAACCAAGTTTCAAGAAGTCTTTTCATGACTCCTAAATATAATAAATGCATAGCATCCAGTAACCAATCTGAAATCATATCTATGTTGGGCTCTATTTCTTGGAATGGTGATACAATTGTAGTTTGATGTAACAAGTACATGAATTGTCTGAAATCATTATCAGTCCTGGCAGTATGATCAAGACCAGCATAAACCATTGTAGAGTTTATTTTTCTACCTATAACAGTGCATCTCTCACAACCATGTGTTGCATTGTGGCCCTTGACACATTTTAAGTATGACCTTGCTGGCGTGTCACATATAAAACATTTGATAGTTATGTGAAAATGTCTATTGTTAATATTAATACCTGTTCGGCAGAGCTCATTCAACTCAATAATAAACTGGCTCAAATATTCCAATAAATTTTTTGGTTTGCTATTTCCGCTGTAAATAGCGACTGAGAAAGGTTCATAAATATCTGGATCAGAATATATACAACAAAGAATTGGCCAAGCTGTTTTAGCACTTGATTTAAAAAATTTGATTCCATCAATATTAAATATTAAAGGTAATATATTCCGTTCATGGGCTCTTGAATTAACACATGTTAATAACCCTTCTTCAATTCCCAAGTATGTAAACTCACCGTATGAATTATCATGATCTTGCATTGGTACGATATCATATACTGCTGCATTTGTTCGGAGAAAAGTTTTGGCACACTTTGGAATTGTTGGTGCAAACCGTTGTTTCAGAATTGTTAGTAATTGGTCTAAATGCGTTTGTTTTATACGACAATTCACAGCCCACCTACGGATTTCATCTATGCCTTCGTTAACATTGTTCATGTCTTGGTCCTCATCACTTGAAGGGAGACTTTCATGATCATCATCAGCTGATTGTTCATCACCTTCACGAAATGCCCTGTCATCTTCAATACTGTCATCAGACATTGAACTATTTGGTGACTGCGGTTCCCAATCTGAATTATTTTCATTATCAAATTGTCTGTTATAAACATCATCTTCATCTCTATTATTGTTGTCATGAGCAGCCAAACTATCAACATCACTAACCTCACTTTCACTATTTTGACTGCTGTCATCATTCACCGTTAACTTTATTCTCTTGTAAATTCGTTGCAATTCACGCTGTTTTCTACTACGTAATGTAGATTTATTTATCGGCAACATGATACACAAAAAAAGAAAATATAAAAATTTATTTTGACAGCTTTGTCAATAAGATATAACAAAAATTATGTAATTGACTGAATAATTTTTGTTGTTTTTGATAATTCATGTTTGAACGTTGGGCACTGGGATCAACTTCTACATATCATTATTAAAATATCTATTTTATTGCAAGTTATCCGATATCTATTTTGTATTTGGAGTAAGTACTTATTCTTAACGATGGGAGCGCTCACGTCGCTGACAATCTAAAATTTCAATCTAATATCTAGCAATTTATTAACCAGTTTTTCTCGAATAGACTCACTGCGCAGTACACATAGGTAGCAACTGTCTAGTTTATACCCATTTTTAACTAATACATTTTTTTGACATTTATGATGTCTAATTATTGGGTTCAGTCCATTAAAGTTGGACAGAATTCTACCAGGGTATTATGAAAATAATCTGTAGATTATTCCGTAAATATTTCTGGAAGTCTCAATTACGTAGAGATCCGGAGAAATCTAAAGAAAATCCAGAAACATCTGATCAATCTTTTTTGCTAGTGGGCACAAGGCTTTATTATGCATTGCTACGCATGGCAGACTTGCATCGTCGACACGTGCCTTAACGTAAAGACCCAGGCTTTTCTAATTCTTCATTTGTTTTTCATCATAACCGTAATCGTGATTTTGTGTACACAACTATTAATAAAAATAATAAATATAGCAACATAATAAACAACATGATAAATATAACAACAACAAAAATAACAACTGAACTTTAAACTACATTAAAAACAATAAAAAAATATGAAAATTGGATAAAAAACTATGACAACTTCGATTACACAACAGACTGCACTACCAAGATACAGCAACGCAACCGAGATCTTGTAAAAATGAGAAGAGATCCACTGCCGGAAAAACTTGGTGTATACCAAGTCTCTTTTCATCGCGCCCTTCGTGGCTCAAAAACAAAAAATAATAGGTAAATATAAATAAATAAATAAATAAATAAATAAATAAATAATCTAAATGTTTTCCAGTTTAATTGATGACACTAATGATATCAACTTATAATTTTCAGGCCATACAAGACAGGATGTGAAGCCAAGCACTCTCTGAAGGCTAATCTAACTGGAAAGTATTTAAAATTAGAAAATTACAATTTTGACCATAACCACACAAAAACTCCAGGTGAAAAGAAAAAAAAATATGAATTAAAAAAATAAAAAACTAAAAAAAAATCCTGTGAAAAAAACAAAAAAGAAAAAACTGAAAAGACAAGGAACAAGAAGAAGAAATACAAGTACAAGAACAAGAAATACAGATACAAGAACAGGAACAAGAAATACATGTACACGAACAAGAAGAAAAACAAGAAGAATATTCTAATATTAGAGATGCACACGAGACGAGACGAGATTTGATCGAGTCTCGTCTCGGTCTCGAAAAATGACCAAAACAACAGTCTCGTCTCGGTCTCGTCTCAGCTGAAAAAATCAGAGTCTCGTCTCGGTCTCGTCTCGAATGAAAAAATTCAAAGTCTCGTCTAGTCTCGGCTGTAGAAATATAAAGTGAACAAAAGTAATTTTATTTTTTTAATCAATACAACATTTTGAAATATATACATTCTTGTAACATATGCATATAAAATGAATTTTTTTTCGTTTACATTTTTTTACAACGTATGAGTACTTTTTTAGTTTTTTTTTCAATTATTAATTGACAATGAATATTGCATTTATTTTAACTCAAAAAGTACGTATCGATTGTATTGAATATAAATCAAATAAATAAATCAAGTTTAAATAAAAAAAAAACGCTTAGTTATACTTTGATTTAAACATATATAATTAAGATGTTCTTTATTTATTTCGTACGTATAAATTAAAATTTAATTTACCATCATTATTTTAAGGTTGATTCTGAATAATTGTATTTCTAATAGATTTTTTTTATTTTTGTTTTTTTTTTTAAAAAGAAGTAATTATCTATCTTGTAAATTTTTTTCAAATTTTTCTGACGTGGTTCTTTTGCGATAATGGGTGTCAAAGTTGACAACTTTTACACACGAGAATAGGCCATACTTTACATTTTCATTTTGAGCTAGTTCGCTGTCTGATAAAAATCTTTCAAATTACGATCAAATTGAAGTGTTTAAAAAAACGAATCCACTTGAAAAATTTTAATTTTTTCCGACGTGGATTTTAAAAAATGAATAACTTTGTTTGCTAGTGTGTTGCCGCGCACACACATACTACTAAAGAACTTGGTTTTTTCATCAGTGGCGTCACAAAACTTTCAGCACACAAGAATAAAAAATAGCGTTATTAAGATACGGGCCTTTCGTGGCATAAATATTGGTTAGGTAATGCAACTCGGAATCAACCTTAAGTTGAGCTTGAATTTAATTTAATTTTCATTCATTTCATATAAAAATTATAAATTTGATATCATCAACGACGCGACAAGACTCTCACGAGAAGTCTCGGGCTATTGCTAGTATCGTCTCGGTCTCGTCTCACCTGAGAAATTGTCAGTCTCGTCTCGGTCTCGTCTCGATTTCACGAGACGAGACGAGAAAGTGCCGAGCTGGTCTCGTCTCGTGTGCATCTCTAAGAAGAATTTAGAAAGAAACAGAAAGATAAAAAAAAAACCTGTAAAAATAAAAAAACTTGTGAAAATAACATTAAAAAAAAATAAAAAAAAAAAGGAAGATGGAGGAGAAGTACAAGTTCAAGATAAAGAAAAAGAAAAAATGAAAGTACAAGAACAAGAATAACAAGAATCTAAAAAAAAAATTGAAAAACAAAAAAAAAACCGTGGAAATAAAAATAAAATGAACTCAAAAAACAAGAAGAAGAACAACAACAAGAAATACAAGAACAAGAAATACAATAACAAGAACAAGAAATACAAGAACAAGAGGAGGAATATAGTAAATATAAATACAGAGAATATGAAAAAGAATCAAAAACTGAAAAAAAATCATGTAAAAATATGGAAAAATTATTAGACAAGGAAGAAGAAGAAGAAATACGAATACAACAAAAAGAAATACAAATACAAGACGAAATACAAGAAGAGGAATACAGAGAAAATGAAAAAGACTTAAAAGCTAAAATATCCTGTAAAAATAAACATAAAAAAAAATCAGAAGGCCAGAAAAGATAAGAAGAAATACGAATACGAGGCGAAATACAAGAAAAAGAAATACAAGAGGAGGAATATAGTAAATATAAATACAGAGAATACGAAAAATAATCAAATACTGGAGAAAAATCATGTAAATGTGAATTGAAATTGAATATGCAAACAGAGAATATGAAATTGAAGATAAAGCTTTTGAATTGCAACGAATACAACTATTTAAAAAAAACCTAATAGAAGAAATTGAAAATTTAAAAACAACGAAAGAAGCAGAATATAAAAACATAGAAAAAATGAAGCAGATAAAGAAGAAATAGAGAGTGAAGTTAAACTGATGAAAGAAAAAGAAGAGCATGATTTTATAATTTTACGGAATAGAAAAGAAAATTTAGAAAGAGATTATGACATGCTAAAAGAATTAGAAACAGATGACCTGCAAGAAATCTTCGAAATGAAAGTGATGATAGAAGAAATGGAGAAGCAAATGAAACAATTAGAAGGAAAGCAAGATGAAAAAATTAAAGAAAAAAAAAATATAGAGGAAAATCTAAAAAAAGAAATTAAAAATACAATGAAAGAAAAGGAGTTTAGAGATATTAAAATAATGAAGAAAATAAAAGAAGAAATAAAGATGCAGTTAAAACAATTAGAAGAAAAACAAGATGAAAAAATTAAAAAATAAACTTATACAAGAAAAACTAAAAGAAGAAATTAAAAATTAAATACAATTAAAGAAAATGAGTGTAAAGATATTGAAAAAATAAAGAAAATGAAAGAAAAAATAAAGAGTAAAATTGAATTATTAAAAGATAAAATAGAGCATGATATAAAAGTTTTTGAAGAAAGAAAATCTTAGAAAAAGATTATGGCATGCTAAAAGTATTAAAAACCGAAAATATACAAGAAATAACGATATTAAAAGAAGAAATTAAAAATTTAAAAAAATCAAAGAAACTGAATCCAAAGATATTGAAGAAATAAAAAAAGTGAATGAAGAAATAAAAGGTCAAATTAAAGATGAAACGATGGACAATACAGAAATGAAAATTGAAGCAGATACTAAAAAAAATTGTGGTGGAATAAAAAGGAAAAATATAGGATCTGGATTAATAATAAATACCAAAAGACCAAAACTTGAAGGTGAAATAAGAAAGGTAACAAAAATTGAAATGTACAAGATATTTTAAAAATAATAATACTATTGTTTCACCTTTTCTATAAAATTAATATTATTATTGTGATCTCAATACACAAACAATTTTAAAAAAATTAAATTAAGCTTCTTAAATATTTGATAAAAATATTGATCTAAAATATATAAAAAAATAATAATTCAATTTCTTTTCTACTTTTTAAATATTTTAGTTAAATTATTGTTATCAAAGATTACTAGTTAGTTGAATTATTTATTATAAATATTTCAATGAAAATATTAAATAATTAAATAAACACTTGAACAAATATTTTTTAATTTTTGTTCATTTATTTATTGGATGGTTAATAAATGTAATTACAAAGTTAATGACAGGGAATTTACTTTTTGTTTTGTTGTGGTCCACCATGACGCATATCCTGGAATATAAAAAAAAATCATTTAAATTAGAATCAATATGAAATAGCTATATAAAGAATGTAAAATCAATTTTGATTATATCTACCCTTGGGAAATTACGTGCTGGTGGAGTTTTTATACGACGATCAGCAGCTGATCTATTGCGAACAATCTTTTAGTGAAATGTGCATGATACACAATAGTGTCATTTTGCATATAATTTTGACAATCGATATGTCTCATAAACACTGGCATCATTGATATCTCGAACAGCAGCCTCAACAATGTTACGAATAAAAAATCTCTTGATTGCTTTGTCCTTTGAGACACATCTTGCACAATTTGTACATCTCACAGGAGCTACATGACCATGACCATGCTTAGCACGTCCTCCATTTCTACGTTTCTTCGTCTGTCTATAATATGCACTAGGTATTATTATGACGAGTATATAAAGTGAACAAACATAAAACAAATCAAAGTGAAACTATTAAGCTTGTTAAAATATTTTTAATATTATTTAAAAAAAAAAATCCGTTTAAATTTACCAAAATAAAATACGTGACAATGAAATAATAACATCCTAATCAGTTACATCATTTAACTTTTCGTTTAAATTATTCGAGGCTGTAAAAATAATTTATTATAAAACTATTTCAAATCATTATAAAACAATCAAATAATTTAAAGATATTTACAAAAGTAAAAATATAAATTTTTTTTAATAAAAAGAACACGTGTAACATCCAGGCTGTTCCGGGTCGAACCACATGTCTGTTGGTCCCAGACTGACCAGATTTTAATTTTGACGGAGGCTAGGAGCCATAAAGGCTCAGCCGCAGTATTGAAATCATCGGCAAAAAAAAAAAAAGTGTTATAACTTATAAAATAATTGTCCGAGAGAGTTCGTTTAGGACTTAAAAGATGCGTTTCTGAGAACACTATCGCGCGTGATAAAAAACATTTCTCCATTATTTTTTTTTTTTATAAAAAATTAATGAAAACTTAAAATTAGATGATTTTTTTCATCATTCGAAAAATTATGGAGTGAAAACTATTAAAGTTAGACTATCAATCATAATATGTTTTTTCTTCCAGATATTCAGTTGTATAAGAATAAGTTCATGAAAGATATTTTTGGGCAGGAATGGATGCATTGATGACGGTTTTAAGGCAATTTCAGGGGATTCTCAAAAACGGGAACCTCGATAACTCTTGATAGAATTGTCGTAGAGTTTTCGTATATAGCTTAAAGAATGCGTCTTTCGAATACCATATATTTTTCTGAAAAATTATTCCTCTAGGAATCATAGTTTTCGAGAAAAAAAAAAAAA
>MKYW01000256.1:8107-53049 GCA_015776835.1 Aphidius ervi | reverse complement strand
CAAAGTTTTAATAGATTTTTTTTCATTAATTAATTTTAAGGAATATTTTTTTAATTCAAACAATTTATTGTTTATTTAACTTTTATAAATACTTATTATTTTTCTGTTAAAAAAAGTATCACACAGTAAAAAAAAATGTAAAATTTAACATTTTTTTTATATAAGTAAATGTTTTTATCAAATCCTCCATTTTTTTTGAATAATTGCCACAGTCATCACCCAGATTTTTTTTTCAATAATCTTTTTTTTTTTATTTTCAATAATAATTATAACTATTTAGTATACTTTTATTGAAATTCTTTATAATTTTAATAATAATAATTTTATCGAGAGAATATAGTATAAGTATGTGATTTTTTGAACATTTTTTTTTTTTCGCAAAATTTATTAATTTTTTTTTTTGTTTGAAAATGCAGCTGAGTATACTCTATGTGTGCGAAGGAAAGATAATTAATGCAACTCGCGAGACCTAGCGGTCATCACTCGTCTTTCAATTAATTTTTAACATTTTTTTAAGTGTTAATTTTATGTTTAAAATAACTTAACATTTTTTAAATATTATAAGTAAAAAAATATAAAATTTTTATATTTGACACTTGGAAAAATGTTAAAAATTTATCATTTTTTTTACATTTTACATTTTTTTTTTTACTGTGCATGTAATAAAATTCTTGAATATATCTTAATTATTATTTTATTATTTTATTTCAAACAAATTTTGCTACTTGATATTTTCACCAATTCAATGTTCATTGTTGCTAAATTTTCGACAAAATTGTCATTTAAAAATTTGAACAAGTTAAATTATAGATAATTATTTTTTTTCCTAATTTTCGACGTCCTGAACTTAGAAGATTATGATCTGTTGGTAAATTGTGAGGGCTTGTTGTTGAATTAAATGGTGATGTATTGAATGTGATTTGACAAGTCCAGTTTCATTTTTTATATAAATTATTTTCGGATAAATATTACTATAAACAAAATAACTCGAGTTTAAAATTAATTATTATTATTTAATTAAAATTTTATTTACAAATACATAAAATGTTGATTATAAAACCAGCATCAATAGACTTTGCAACAAGCTGATCTGGTAGATTGGAAAATGTCCAGAGTGTCCAGGCAGTGTTTTATAAAAACTCAAGATTTCGTATTCTCTATATACATCTTTTTTTTTGGTATAAAAATATAAATTCATATGTATATATGTATTCATATATACATATATATGAATTTATATTTTTATGAATAAAAAAAATGAGATATTTCTATTTTTGTTTTGACATTAATAACCATTTTTTTCCTACTTTTTTTTCTTAATAATTTGCAATAAAATAATTATAAAAAAAGGTAAATATAGAAGATCTTATTTTTGGTGTTGAATCAAATTATGCATATGGCACAGTGAATTAATGAGTGTTGATTTGCCAAGTCCAGTTCCACCTTTTATATGACTTTGAAAATATATATAAATAAACAAATATAGTGTTGGTGGCTTATCTATAAAACTCACTTGATTATATTTTATTAACATACAAGAGCTCTTGACAAAAATGATAGAGCTGTTTTTTTTTTATTGCACCATCAATGATGAGATAGTAATCATTGCATTTGAATTAATAATAATAAATTTAAGTTATTTTAAATGACAAAATAATATTTTTTATTCAATTGGAATACTGTAAAAAGTAATAAGGAATATTCGAAAATTGATGAATAAAAAATAATTCATAAAAAATATATGAAAATAATAAAGAAAAAGCAATCGATTAAATTAAAATTTATATGTATTATCAAAGTCTATTGAAACGTATTTTAAGTATATTTTATTGAAGATCATAGATCTATGTTATTATTAAATAAAATTGATTTTAATTGAAATTTATCAAAAGTGATAAATATAATATTTACGTTATTTTTACCAGACAGTACACTTTTTAATTGGATTCATGTTAGATCCAGTTGGACAATTGAAATCATTCGAAAATTCTTCCATGTTTGATAAGGGACCATTAACTCGAAATTGAGGAGGTGCATGCACGTCTTCATGTAAATTCTCTTCTTTAACTTTTTGACATTTTGACTGTGCATAACTTATCCAAAACATTTGTCTTGGAGTATAATTTATACCTGGAAGTCTTTCATTATTATTTGATGATTCAGATTTTTTAATGTATGCTCTATAAGCAGCCTTTATCCCACCGAGATCTGCAATGTTTTCTTCTAAAGTATATGTTCTATCAGCCTAAAGAAAAAAAACAAAAAAAAAAGTTAATATTAAAATTAATTTATTAAAAATAATTTTTATAAATAAAAAATAGTATTACATTTTTTATCATTCCTGGCAATTTATAATTTTCATATTGTTCAATTAAACAACTGCACTTTTGATCATAATCTACTAGTGACTGCGATGTCCACATTTTCTGTTTATTGACATAATGATCATATGGCTCTTCAACCTTTCGCAAAGCATGGATGGTTTCATGACCTACTGTTCTTCCGATTGTCCCATAATTCACAAACATTGGATTATCTTTATGAAAATAAACGTTTTGGTACAATGGTGAATAAACTGAAACAAAAAAAAAAAAAAAATTAATTAAATCTTAATAATAATTTAAATTTTTATTATATTCGAATTATGGTTTAATAGGTGATATCAATATTACCTATAAAATTAAAATGACGAAAATAGATTGCGTTGTATTCAAGCAATGACCAATCCAGGAATCTCCAGTAATTATTTTGAGTCAATGCACTTTTTTGATTGAATATATTAATTCTATTGCTTTTGTCCATGAAATTGTCTTTTTCAAAAAATTTTAAATTTTCATAAAATTTATTAATTATTGAGTTGTCACTCAGAATTTGTGGAAAGTCGGTCACATACCCCAATGATTTAATTTTTTTAAGGAGTAATTTTCTTGTGAAATCATCAATGAACGTTGACTCACTGACCATTTTCAAAACCTGTTCTTTAATATCAAAAACTATTGGTAGAATTTGATTTTTATCACGTTCATCGCCAAGATATATGTTTTGATAATATATAGCCAGTAGTGACATGGGAAGTTTTTCACTAACTATATAAAACCAATGTTTTGATTTTAAATTATCGATAATTTGATTATTATTATCATGGATCATCCAGGCGAAAAAATTTGCTAAAATCATTTCATTCGTTGATCGTAACAAATATTTTAAATTATCCATGTATATAATATTTTTAATCACAAACTTTGTAGTTCTTTCAACTGTAGTCCCATGAAGATGATTGATATATCCTTCCCAATCAAAAAAGTCATAATATTTTTTTAATTCATAGAAACTCACTTCTTTGGAGATGGGAGAAGATTTATAATGTTTTCGTAGCAGCTTCATATTTACAAGATCAGTTCCAAACTTTGAAACTTGTTTTATTATTTCTTCTATTTTTGTATTGAACTCACTACCTTTATAAAAAGATGATGCTAATTTCGTCATCTTATCATGATATTCATACACTTGATGTTCCAGTATATTTGGAGCAATTTCGATAATTGAAAAACTGTTTAGGTCAATTTTAAAGAACAAATTCGTCCATTCCATCTCATCACTAATTTTTATTGTTGTTTTGTTAAAATTGAAATGTTTTTCTTCATTTCTAGTAATAATTGGCCAAGCTTCATCTACGTTTATCAAATTTGTGGGATTTTTGGCAGCTACTAAACAATCTTTGTAATAAATTTTAGCCAGCTTTACGTAATGATGATCATTTTCTTCAATGTTTTGGTCCAGTAAAACTGCAAGATCATTGATTTTGTCGATCGTTAATTTTGTGAGAGGATTGGGATCGTTGCTATTTAAAAAACCTCCACAAGAAAATTGATAAAAATCGTCACATGGCTTATTAACATTAGGGTTTTTATCCATGGTTGACAATATTTTAGTAACTATAATGTAAATTAAAAAAAATGTTAGCAACGGATCCGTTCTATATTGAAAATTATAGATTTGTAATTTTATTGAATATAATACTTACGTTGAAGATTATACAAATTCAAGTGATGATCATTTACGGTAGAAGTAGTTATTTGAGTACCATCATCAGCTCCAATAACCATTCTAACATCACCATTTGATGTTGTAATAATTAAAGGTATTATTGATAAACTTAGCTGTTTTTCACCTTCAACTTTATCATTTTTATCACTTTCGGATGATGAATATGCAGTATTTATTACTGAAGGAAATAAAAAATCATCCATTGCCTTGTTTAAAATAACTCCAGTTTTTTCACTGACATAGCCACTGCCAAAACTGTAAATGAATAATAAAAAAATGTATAGTCAAGTGCTCCAAGTTGCACCCTAAGTGTTCCGTAGGATTTTTTTTTTAAATTATTTTTTAAGGTTCAATTTTATTTTTATTTTTATTTTAAAATCTATAGATTATTATAATAAGGCCCAAAAATCGAAAAAAAATATGATGATTGTTTTTGAAAAAAAAAAACATAAATTTAATCTAATATCGACGAATTCAGTTCAGCGGTTCAAAAAATATCTCAATAAAACAAAACGTGACACTTCACGCATATCGTTGACCAAAAAAAAAAAATAAAGGACCGAAAAATTTGAAAAAAATATTGTAAAGTCTACAGATGAAGCGTCGTCGATTGAGACATTGCCGGAGTTGACCGGTCAATATTCACAAATAGGCTCTGTGGAAAAAGGAGAATATTAAATCTGATAAGGCCTAAAAAGTGAAAAAAAATATGACGATTGCTTTTAAGAAAAAAAATGAAACAAAATGAGCATCTCAAAAGCCAATTCGATTCAGAACTTTACATTTTATCGCGAAATAACAAAGAGTCACATGAAAAGCGAAAACATAACTGTCCTACGGAACACTATAAATATTGTCTAATAATTCATCATAATTAAAAAAAAAAAAAAATATTAAATTTATACATGATTAATCGACTTACTGTCCATTAAATCTACTAGTTACAGCGACAGCATCACCATTTGGTGCTATTACTGATATTTGCGATATTCTATGATTCTTTAAAAGATTATCAGCCCATCCATAATGACTTGATTCATTCCACGTTCTTTCATCATCTACTTTATCTTTGATATTCCTTGCAAAATCTTTTGATGTTATATTTTTCAATGACTAAAAAAAAAACGATATTAAAAATTATAATAATAATTGATAAAATAATAAATATAAAAACTCACATCAGTCATATCAGTAAAGTCTGGGTCTCTTGACATTAAGACTAATAGTTCGCCACTACCAGGTAAATTTGATGTAAATAATTTTTTTCCATTTAAAGAATTAGTAACAGCTGGATCTGTCCATTCAACACGATAATTTTTTAAATCTTCAATAGTCATTATGATTCCCAAATCGTTTAAATCTTCAATCATCATTTCACCAAGTCTACCATTGTAAAATTCATTTGCACCTTTGTCAGCAATGATTTTCATTGTTTTACAAAATATAGGCCGAGATTTTATTTTTTCTTCACACAAACGAATATTGGGTTCAAACAAATCAAACCAAGCAAGTTTACCAAATTTTTGATGAGCTTCCCAATAGCCAGCAATTTCACCTGGTACTCCAATAGCAAGTGATCCAAATTCAGATGATTCCTCATTAGCATCGTTAACCATATTTTCTTCAACAGCAAGTGGTGCTTTATCTTTGGCATTTAAAAAATGTGCCTGTTCATTTTTACGATCATAAATTGTCATCAAAAATCCACCACCAATACCCATTGTTGATGGACTCAAAATACCATTACAAATCATTGTCGTTATTGCTGAATCAACAGCTGATCCATTCTTTTTTAAAACCCAACTAAAATTTATACATATATAATTAATTAATTTTTTAAATTTAATTTAATAATTTAAAAAATATGCACTAATAAAATAGAATTAAAAAAAAAAAATTACCGTCCCATTTTTGAGCATAAATCAGTGTCACTATTGACGTTTCCAAAATCCAAGGTGTAATTATTATTTTCATCAAACGTAAAATTTGCAGCTGTGGTAAATGGTGGTGGTGATTGTCCGTATTTTATGAATAACCACGTCATTACTGTTGCTGCTACTGCTGATCCAATTATTGAATAAAAATATATCCAATATAATTTATGCTTTTCAACTTTTTGAATTGGTTGATACATTTTTAAATTTTTATTAAACAAATCAACCTTTAAAATAAAAAAATAATGAATACAATAAAATAAAATTGAAAAGATTAAAAAGTGAAAATTGATTTACTGTTTTGTTGTCAAGTTTTAAGTGCCAAGTCCAAGAAATGTTTGAAACAGTGATTTCACTAAGGTAACTTGGATTGAAAAGATCTATGAGACCTATTGAGGTTGATGCGCTGGCTTAAATACGTGCGTAATGACCAAATTTTCCAATTTGAAGCGAGTCAGAAGAAAATAATAGTGGATGTTTATTAGAAGTGGAGATACCCTCAGGTGAAAGATTGCACCTTATCTATTGTGTGTGTAAATGATAAAACTTAAAATTTCCAATGAATCAATTATGGCTCGTTGGAGTTCTTAGTAATGACTATTTTACTTAAAAAAAAAAACTACGACGTAGCCAGTTTTGACTTTAAAAAAGTGACAAATATTTTTAATTTCAATTTTTTTCAACTAACTAATTTTTATTATCTTTATATTATTTGATAGCATATACCCATATATGTATTAGATATTAACAAAATTCATATTTTTAATATTCTCAGAATTATTATTTTTTTTGTTAACTTCAGTTACTTAAATATTTTTAAGCGCGATAAAATTTATCAAATATAATATTTTTTTAAGATTCACAAAGATAAATTTTTTTTTTTTTTAATAAAATAACTAAAATCTATTCAAGTATTTTAAAATAAAAAAAAATTATTTTTTCCACTCGTTGATATTATAATTATTATTATAAATATTGCAATGAACTCGTTAATTTATAAAAAAAAAATTAACATATGAAAATAGAGGGAATTGAGTGGTTAATTCAAAATTTATAATATTAATCAATTGTTCGAGAGGAACAACCATTGAGATAAAAAGCTTTTAACGCACGTTGTAATTTTAAATGACTGCAATCATTGAATGATTCAATTTCACGTGGTCCAACTAGGACGACTTGATTCATGAAATTATTTTTAAATTTTAAATTAAATATATAACAATTATCATACTTGAAAAATTCATCAAGATAATGGAATCAAGGAGCAATAATAGTAAAAAATAAAAGAATTTATAATAAATTATTTAATTGAAATATTTATGGAAATATATTGATATTAAAAAAGAAAAATGGCTCAAAATAATTATTGAACAAATAGAAATTAATAACAGTATATATCATCAATTTAAAACAGCATTAATATATTTACGGTAAAATTATTTTGCAAAAGTTTGGTTGAAATATATATATATATAGTATATATTATATCAAAATTAAATGAAACTACGATTAAAGTTACACCAACAAGAATATCACCGCATGTTGATTAAATTAATTATTGGCAATGGTATTAAACAAATATAACTCCATCGTTCGATATAAATCTTGATGTTTGATATCGTGTTTATCATATTGATGCGGTACATTTACAAATACAAATAAAAAATGATGTTTTTTTTATTAAAATCGTAATTTG
This sequence comes from Aphidius ervi, assembly GCA_015776835.1. NCBI lineage: Eukaryota > Metazoa > Arthropoda > Insecta > Hymenoptera > Braconidae > Aphidius > Aphidius ervi. The sequence continues at coordinate 45,372 of MKYW01000256.1, read as the reverse complement.
AATTGGTTGATCCATTTTTAAATTTTTATTAAACAAATCAACCTTTAAAATGAAAAAATAATTAATAAAGTAAAGTAAAAAGTTTAAATGCTGAAAATTAATTTGCTGCAGTTTCATTCAGGTGACTTTTATTGAAAAGACTTAATTTTATTGTTTGTGTAAATGATAAATTTCGGTATTTACAATATTGTAAATATTGACTCATATGAGTCACTAATGACTATACTACTACAAAAAAAAAAATACACCACAATTTTAAAACATGATAAAATTTATCAAAAATAGTATATTTTTAACATTTATACAAAGATAATTTTTTTTTTTTTTTCTGAATAAAATAACTCTCGAGTAAATTCTTTATCTTAAATTTTTTTTCCCAGAGCTCTACAAAGTGTCGTCAAAACACCACCCAGCATAGTTCATACTTGATTGACGTTTTTTCCTTGTGATATTTTTGAATAATATCACTTGACTCCAACCATGCACAAGGATGTTTTCCATCTGCATAATTTCCATCCCACCTTCCCAGTAAAATTCCTTTATCATAATCATTGGAATTGGCAAGAGCTGATAATGCACGTAATGCAAGTAAATGAAGAACCAAAAAATTATTACACCTTGGGTGTGCTGATTCTTAAAAATCTCAAATTAAATTAAAATTTGAAAATAAAAAACAACAATTTATCGTTAACAATCCCAAACAGGTGCAGATGTTTTTTTCAATTGGCTAATTGAAAAATTCTAACGATATATGTTGAAAGTCAAAAAGAGCCAAGGGTAGTCAATTCGTAAATATATATAAATTTTTTTATATTCATTTTATTTTATATTTTTATATTTTTTTTATATTTTTTTTTTATTTTATTTTATCTATCTTTATATATATTTTTTTTAAATAATAAACTAACTTGTGCTCTATATATTCACTGACCACACAGTTGACCTTAAAAATCAATCTTTTTATAAAGTTTTTTTTATTTGTTTTATTTTCTATTGAAAAATAAAGGGTCTGGTTTTAAAAAAATTTTTTTCTAAAATTGATAGTGGCGTCTTTCAAATATTTTCTTAGAAATTAGATAGACAATTTTGAGTCGTTTGCTGACACAGTAAACGACCTTATTTTATTTAAAACTCATTTTTTTTTATATGATAAGAGATATACTACACCTCAGACTTTTGTGTCGTTTTGTGTAATACATTATTTGATCATCCAGATTTTTTTTAAGTTTCAATATATGCATGGATTATTTTTACTTGTCGACTTTACTTTAGTTTATTGTTTTTTCTATTCATTTATTTTTTCAATTTTTCGACCTATATGCAATTAATCACTGTGTCTACTAAAGATGAAGACTCTGAACTTTGAAGACTAGAGCAGATTAGAGACTAGGAAGGTGAACCTGATTTCAGTAACGATATATCGATGATAGTGAGCAAAATCAGTTGATGAAAAAGTGCCATTGGAAGGTGGGAATGAATTAATCATTATATTAACTAAATAAAAATTAATTAAAATTATGAAGTTGTAATATTGCAATGACAATGACAATGTTTTAAATTTGTGTTTTTTATCTTTATTAATTTATGCATACTGAGAAAAATTCAAACAAAAATCCAGATAAAATAAATCATCTTACAATAATAATTTTCTTATCTAAACAATAGAAAATTACCACTAATTTCATTGTAATTTATTTCGACGTGTAACCAGATCTCCAAATAAATTTTATCCAGTCATACATGTAGCACAACATAATATCAATAATTTTTTAAATTATAATTACAAAATTTAATTGTTTAATAAACAAAATTTTTTAGTTTGTTTTTTTTTTTTAATCATTTTAATTATTTTTCTTTCCTTCACGTTTACCACCAGATATCATATGTTTAAAACGACCAGCAGCTTTTACTTTTCTCCTGAAATAATAAAAATTAAAAACAATATTTAATAAAAAAAAAACAGTATTATATATATAGCAAATAATAATAATAATAAATGTAAATACCTTTTATTTAAAGAAGCTCTTGATAATGGAACATATGCATAGGGATCATGTTTTCCTTTTTTCTTAACATCACCAGGTGCTTTTTTAGATTTATATTCTGAACCAGGTTTTGCTTGAGTTTTTGGTATTTTAGTTTGTCTATGAATACCAGAACCACCAGATTTATATTTTGATGTTGCAACACTACTAGCATCATCTTGTCTCTTTCTTTTACCTGGTTTTGTTGAAAAAATACTTTTATTATCATTACCATCATTCTCATCATCATCATCTTTCTTATCATCATTATTATCATCATTATCATCATCATCAGAATCACTTCCTAAGAATGATAATTTATTTTTTTTATTTGATGTATTGTCATCATCACTATCGTCATCATCATCTTTAATAATAAAACGTCCATCATCAGCTGTTTTAAATCCATGATTTTTAATTTTTTTTTTATCATTTGGTTGATTTGTAACAGGTTTTGTTCTAGTTATATTTTTAAATACTTCTGGGTCAGCAAGATCAACAATATCATCACCTTTTTCTTGTATCCATGATTTTTTATTATTTTTCTTTTGATTTGTTTTTTTATCATTTTTATCATTTTCATTTTCATCAATAATATTCATTTCATCATCACTATCTTCCAGTATCATTTTCATATCTACTGCTCCTTTTTTAGATGCTAATTCAAGATCATCATCATCATCAGTATCTTGATCCATTTTTGATTTTTGTTCATCTCTTGCTTTTTGTTTTCTAGCTTCTTCTTTTCTAATATTTTTCAATTGTTTATGCAATATTATTTTTGATTCAGGCACCATACTTGTAATTGCATCAAAACCAAATTTTCTCGTTAGCTTAACCAATAAATTTTTAATTTTTTGACGAAAATGTTTTTTACAATCATCATTCATCATACAAAAATGATCAATAATAGTTTTAACTGTTGGACCAACAATTAGTTCTGGCATTGATGTTATATAAACTTTGATAAAACTCAAGGCTGATAATACAGTATCACGTTTATCTGTTATCAATGAATTACATGATTTTATCAATATATTTTTAATTTTTTCAAGTCCAATTATACCATTATGATTAAAAACAATTGATGATAAACCTAATAATGCTGCTGATACATAATTGCCATCATCAAGTTTAGCAATAATTAAATCAATAAATTCATTTAATAAATCATAATTATCCAAAAATTTCTTAACAAGAATATCCAATAATTCAAATGCAGTTGTACGACATTTGAGATTAACATCTTTAATACAATTAACAATTTCACGTATAATTGTTTCTAAAAATTTAGATTTTTGTAAATCTGGATGATTATCAATGAGATTATAAATACAACGTAATCTTGCACCTTTAGCTATTGTTGCTATTCTCCCTGATGCATCATTTAAATTACTTTCAATTTTATCACGATTATTATTAACAAAATTTTGACAAATTTCTGATTTACTACTACAAATAACTTCCATTATTCTGTATATTTTTTTTTGTAATTTTGCACGTGAACGTTGATTTATTATTGGTATAAATTTATTATAAATATATTCAAGTTTATTTTCATCAATATACTGAATTATTATTTTCAATAAATCATACAATGAATGTATTGTATAATCATCAGTTTCTTTATTATCAATTTTTTCAATTATTCTATCAAATAATTCAACAATAAGTTGTTTTGGTGCTATTGTTAAATATACTGTAATTGTTTCAAATGCAGCACGTCGTTGTCCTTCATCATCAGAACCAGATGGTTTAATTGTATATAAATTAAATAATAATGGTAAAAAGTTTTTAGCAAATCTTGATAATTCATTGATATCATCAGTTGCATTATTTTCAGTTGATTTTATTATTAATTTACGAATTGATGCCATAATAGACATTCGTAATTCTGTTTCATTTTCTAATGCTTTACCTAATCTTTGTGCAATTGATTTAAAATTAATTTTAATATCAGTTGGATCATTACAAAATGATGGTAATAATGACCAAATTTGATAATACAATAATCCATAACTATGTGAACCAATGCCATCTTGTTTTGCTAATAATTCTTTTGATACATTTTGACACATTATTGCTAATGGTAACATGGTGTTTTTAAAATAATCAAGTGTTGATTCACGTATATTTTGTTTTAATACAGGTAATAACCATGAACGTCTAAGATCAAATTCATTTTCTGATTTTTGTAATGGTATTTGTGTTAGTACAATGCTTGGACCAAGTGATCTTACTGCAGCACCAACAGCATTTTCAACAGCAGCATTATATGTAAATTTATGTGTATCACGTAAATCAGCAAGTTCAATAAGTATTTGTGACATTTCATTGACACATGTATCTTTTGTAACAAGATAAAGTTCTTGTATTATTAAAATAACATAATACCAAGCTGGACTATATTGATATTTTAATCCTTCACGTATTTTTCTTATAATTTTATTTAATGGTAATTTATATTTAATTGCTGTTTCTTTATCAACACACATTGAAGCCATACAAACTTGTATCAATGATTTAATTGTATGTGATGTTGCTTTAATAACAGCATCATTATCAGATAACCATAAATCAGTTGCTCTATCAATAATTGTTGGTAAATTAATAGCACAAAGATCAATGTCTTTTGATACAAGATTAAAATATGCTTCTTGCATAACTGATAACCATGCTGGTGTTGATTTAATATCATTTATTGATGGTTGATAATCATATAATGCATTTATTATTTGAGCATTTAATTTTGCTGATAATATTGCTTCACTTGGTTGTGATGTAAATAATATACAAAATATATTAAGTATATCACATGTTAATTCTGTTTTTAATCCTAATGACATTATTTTTAATAAATCTTCACATATTAATTTAACATAATTCATTGGAAATTGATTTAATATATTTTTTAATAAATTTAATACATGCCATGCTTCTGTTATGTGTCCTGGTTTATTTGCATTTTCAAGTTTTGAATGACAATATTTTGCAATATTTAATGCTGCTGGATGATTAACTGGTGGTTCATCAACTTTCATTAATTCAGAATTTTTTAATATACGACAAATTGCATCTTGTGCTGATTTACGTACTTTTGGTTTTGTATGTACAACAAATACTAATATTCCATATAATAAATTATTGGTTACTGAATCTTTCCATGTTATTGAATCTATATTTTTAAGTAATGTTGATAAACAACCAATACAATAACGTTGTATTTGATATTCTTCAGTTGCTGCATATTTTTCAAATATTTCAAATACAATTTTACTGATTCTACTAAATTCAAATTTTATTAATGATCTTGATATATTTTTTAAAACCATTTGTAATAATGCTAAACATGCTATTGTTCTTTCAGTTTTTGTTGTTGTTTCTTCTAATGCTGTCATTATACCAGCATAATATTCAACTGTTGATTCAGTACCATTTTTTTCTTTAATCATATCAGTAACAGTTGAAACAATAGCCAACATTTCAACATGAATTTTATTTTTTTCCTCATAAGATTTTAAAAAATGATCAAATGTTATATTTGAACATTTTGAATATTGAGAAGCAAAAGTTTTAAATGTTTTTGCAGACATTTGTTCTTCTTCATCAATGTCAATTGATTCAGTGTTATCATGAAAATCATTAGCTGGCTCATTACCACATAAAATTTCATGAGTTTTAATAGCATCAACAGTTAAAATACCAGATGACTTGGGGCCTACATTTTAAAAATAAACAAAAAAATTAATTTTCTAAAGAGTTTATCTTATATTTATAATTAATAAACAAATTAAATAAATAAAAATTTTAAGTTACCTGTTATTTCAGGCTGGATATAACGTGATTTCAAAGCTTTATCTCTGTAACTAGTTTTTTGAGGATTTGAGCTTGAACTCTGACCTTTTGGCCATCTTGTTGCACCTTTTTTACTCCGTAATTTTGTTTTAATTCGTGCCATTATTATTTTTTTTAATGACAATTATCATTAATGTAATGTTTTGTAAATTACTCAAATTTAATGTGCTGACTGCTACTTTAAATCAACATACGACAAATGCACATGTGTTCGAGGTTATCCACGTGTTTTTTTGTAAGACTGTTATTGACCTGATGAAATTTTTTTAAAAATTATTATTTATTAGTATATTATATGTATAATGTAATATCGACAAGCTCAGAAATAATTTAACTTAATTTTATTGTTATTTATTACATTTAGATATAAATATTTACCTTTTTTTACACAGAAAAAATATTACAATTGATTACAATAATTATATTCTTTTTGCACACATTTTCACATGAAAGTCTAGTTTGGTCTAGTTTACACTTTACACCTTGACATTAATTTTTCATTTAGGGAATATATAGGGTAACAGGGCTGCTTTACACCACCAAAAATTATTCTCTGATCTCTCTAAAAATCTGTATTGAATTAAAATCCAATGCAATCCAATGATTAATTAAAAAAATTCTGTAATTAATATAATTATATACAATATTATATGCAAATAATATTTTTTTAAATAATATAAAAAGAGTTTTACAGAGTTTTATTCAGACTTTATTTACATAAACAACAAAGGCCAATTTACACCACTATTAATCTCTTTAAAAATATAATAAGCTGTATTAAAATTGAATAATTAAAGAATAGCTAAATATCCAGCAACTGAATTAAATAATTATTAAATTAGACAATACATTTTAATAATAGCTAATAATTTAATAAATCCATTAATAAAAAAAAAACAGTTTTGATACAACCAAATGATAAATATCCCTATGATTTTGACGAATCAAAATTTTTTGCAAAAAACCACGTGATTGTAAAAACACTAGCTAGGAACCAAAATCGGATCCAAAATCGCATTTATTCGCATTTCAGTTGCAGGCGTTGCACAATGGCGGACGAACAGGTTAGTTACCGATATAAGCAAAAAATAATAAATAATAATAATAACAATAATAATGCTACTTGAAATTGAAAACAATGACTGTTTAATGTACCGGCTAAATCGACAATCAATAAAATAATTCATATTAATTAATCTTGATTAATATTTATTCAAATTTATTAATTTATTAATATTTTTGTATAAATTTTTTCTGTTTATATTGTCAAAATTTGATTGAAGCTTTGATACAAAATCACTCTGCCGTAACTCTTTTTTCTTTTGCTCCGTTTTCATAATTAGTGTTTATAATTGTATTAATATCTGTTGAATAATTCAAGTTAACTATAAACTACGCATTAATATTATTAATAATTTAATTGTTGATATAAATATTGCAAAAAAATGATACATTTTTTTTTTTTTTTTTCATGAAGATGATGATTGTTATGAGTAAAATTTATCAAACAAAATAATGACTAAATAAATTAATATTAATTAATTTTTTAATTATTATTAAATAATTATTTAAATAAATGGGTGTGACAATTGATGATTATTGTTCGCGCCAATTTTATACGCAAATTGTATTATCGATGAGTTTTATGTGTTTTTTATTTGACGCCGAGCGCCGATTTGACGAGTTTTAGCAAGTTTTAGCCCGGTGCTGCGATTCTTTGTTGTCAACAACAAATTTTTTTTTTTTATATCAATAATTAAGTTTGTCATGAAAAAATGTTATAAAAAATTGATAATATATTAATAATTAATATAATTTTATTGTCATTAATAATGAGAGTTTATTGACAAATAATAAATATTAATTTTTTAATAATTTTAAGTTAAAAAAAAAATTACAACGATAAATATTAATTTGCAAATCTAACCTCACTAAAATTTGATATTCTTTTTTGTTTTTTTGTTTGTTTATTAATTTGTTTTGGTGATTTTTTTTTTTAATTAACGATATATATTATAATTTGACTAAAATATTATTTGGAATGAATGACATTCAGGAAGTGCAGCAACTGGAGTTGCTGTGTACTCAATTATATGAATCACAAGATTCAACTCATCGTGCTGAAGCTGAAAAAGCATTAGTTGGTTTTCAAAATGCACCTGATACATTGACCAAGTGTCAATTGCTACTTGATCGTGGTGATTCAGCTTATGCACAACTTTTGGCTGCTACAACACTCACAAAACTTGTATCAAGATCAGCACAAGGTTTGAGTCTTCAACAAAGACTTGATATACGTAAGTTAATAATTTAATTATTATATAATAATAATCATAATTAAATATTATATAAATTTTTAAATATAATAATAATAATTATTGTTGTTGTTTGTCATCACTAGGAAATTATGTACTCAATTATTTGGCAACACAGCCAAAATTGCCAAATTTTGTTATTCAAGCATTGGTTACATTATTTGCACGAATATCAAAATTAGGCTGGTTTGATTCGGACAAGGATGATTATGTTTTTCGTAATGTTGTTGGTGATATATCGAAATTTCTTCAGGGTTCAGTTGAACACTGTATGGTTGGTGTACAATTATTATCACAATTAACATGTGAAATGAATCAAATATCAGAAGCTGATGCTAATAGATCATTAACAAAACATAGAAAAATTGCTGCTAGTTTCAGAGATACACAATTATTTGAAATATTTAGATTATCATGCTCATTGCTTAGTACTGCTAGAGATAATTGTAAAAATTTAAATTTCAATGACGAAGCACAGGTAATTAAAATGAATTTAAAAAAAAAAAAAACTATATTTAATATTTTTATTTTAATTATTTTCTTTTTTTTTTCTTGATTGCTTGTAGCATGGTTTAATGACACAGCTTCTTCGTTTGGCACGCAATTGCCTGACATTTGATTTTATTGGAACTTCAACTGACGAAAGTTCTGATGATTTATGTACAGTACAAATACCAACAAGTTGGCGTCCAGCATTCCTTGATTTTACAACATTAAAATTATATTTTGATCTTTATCATAATTTACCAACAACACTGAGCTCATTGGCATTATCATGTCTTGTACAAATAGCATCAGTAAGACGTAGTTTATTTTCACATACTGAAAGAGCAAAATTTTTAACACATTTAGTTAATGGAGTTACAAATATATTACAAAATCCACAAGGTTTAAGTGATTCAAATAATTATCATGAATTTTGTAGATTATTGGCTCGACTTAAAAGTAATTATCAACTTGGTGAATTAATAATGGTTGAAAATTATCCAGAAGCAATTGGTCTTATTGCAAAATTTACTGTTCAAAGTTTACAAGTATGGCAATTTGCACCAAATAGTATACATTATTTATTAAGTTTATGGCAACGTATGGTTGCATCAGTACCATATGTACGTGCAACTGAACCACATTTACTTGAAACATGGACACCAGAAGTTGCAAATGCATATATAACATCAAGATTAGAATCAGTAACTGTTGTTGTACGTGATGGTCTTGAGGATCCACTTGATGATCTTGGTATGGTACAACAACAACTTGAACAATTATCTGTTATTGGACGTTGTGTTTATCAAAAAACATGTACATTACTTGTACAATTATTTGATCAATATGCACGACAATATCAAGAATTATTAAGTCAAACAGCAACATCAACACAACAAATAAAAATTAAAATACAAGAAGGACAATTAACATGGCTTGTTTATATTATTGGTAGTGCTGTTGGTGGACGTGTATCATTTACAAGTAATGAAGAACATGATGCAATGGATGGTGAACTTGTTTGTAGGATATTACAATTAATGAATTTAACTGATTCTGGTTTAAGTCAAGGTGGTTGTGAAAAACTTGAATTAGCAATGTTAAGTTTTTTTGAACAATTTCGTAAAATATATGTTGGTGATACAAATTCAATACAAAAAAATTCCAAAGTATATAGAAGACTGTCTGAAGTACTTGGTCTTAATGATGAAGCTATGGTATTAAGTGTATTTATACGTAAAATAATAACAAATTTAAAATATTGGGGACGTAGTGAACAAATAATATCAAAAACATTACAATTATTAACTGATTTATCTGTTGGTTATAGTTGTGTTAGAAAATTGGTTAAACTTGAAGAAGTACAATTTATGTTAAATAATCATACTAGTGAACATTTTCCATTTTTGGGTAATAGTGTTGCTGTTACTGAAATGCGTTGTCGTACAATGTTTTATACATCATTGGGTAAATTATTTATGGTTGATCTTGGTGAAGATGAAGAAAGATTTCATACATTTATGTTACCATTAACAGCATCATTAGAAACAATTGGTCAATTAATGAGAGCTGCTGATACACCATTATTTTCAGCAGAAGAAGCTAAAAAAGCTATTATTGGTATTGCTAGAGATTTACGTGGTCTTGCATATGCATTTAATACAAAACCATCATATATGATGTTGTTTGATTGGGTTTATCCAAATTATTTACCAATTTTATTTAATGCTATTGAATTATGGCATCATGATCCACAAGTAACAACACCTGTATTAAAATTATTTGCTGAATTAGTACAAAATCGTAGTCAACGTTTACAATTTGATGTATCATCACCAAATGGTATATTATTATTCAGAGAAGCAAGTAAAGTTATATGCAGTTATGGTAATCATATATTAAATGTTGAAGTACCAAAAGATCAATTATATCCACTTAAATTAAAGGGTATAAGTATATGCTTCAGTATGTTAAAAGCAGCTCTATGTGGAAGTTATGTTAATTTTGGTGTATTTAGATTGTATGGTGATGAGGCATTGGATAATGCACTAAATACATTTGTTAAATTACTTTTGAGTATACCACAAAGTGATTTATTGGTAAGTCGCTTATCTAATCTTCCAAACTAACAACACGATATATTATTTTTTGTGTTTGATGATTTTTATTTTTTAAAATAATAGGACTATCCAAAATTATCAGCAACGTATTATGTACTGTTGGAATGCCTTGCCCAGGATCACATGGTATTTTTATCAACACTAGAACCACGTGTATTTTTATACATTCTATCAAGTATCAGCGAGGGCCTCACAGCATTAGGTGCGCTTAAAGACTCATATACAGGTCTGTGCGGCTGATTATCTCTTATTATCACCACTCCTCTTAATTGCCAATAAATTCCACAGCTTTGTTCTTTTTTTTTTTTTAATTAAAAAAAGAAAAAAAAAAACAAACACAGCTGATTAATAAAAGCATCATCTGCTTGGAATGCTAATCAATAAATGAAAATTAGTAGTTTGCACATAACATTTAATTGACACAGGCACCGAGAGGATTGGAGTGCAATAAGAGTTTTTAATTTTATTAGATCCCGTTGATAAATTATTAAATTTTATTTTTCAAGCTTTACAAAAAAAAAAAAAAAAAAAAAAAAACAAAGCAGTTATTGTTGAGAACCATGAAACAGAAATATTTTTTATTATTTAAAATTTTTACGGGTCTAGTTGAATCATTTTTTAATCAGCCGCACAGCTGACATATTTTTATTAATTATTAATATTATTATTAACAACATTTAGAGTAAGTTTTTAGTATATTTATTTATTTTTAATTTGATTTATTTGTTGACTAATATTTGCATGAATCTGCATTTTGGTTCCCTCTAACTTGCACGTTATTTATATAATTTTTTTGTTATTTTATATATTTTACAAGTTTTTAAAAATCTTTGTTATTAATCATGCTTTTTTTTTTGGAGAGGGTAGTAAAATAATAATTAAAATGAAAAACAAAAATAAATAAATTTATTTAATGTTTCAGACACTATGGTTTGTACAGGTTGTTGTGCAACATTAGATCACATTGTGTCATATTTATTTAAACAATTATCACAAAAAGGTAAAACATTAATTTATAATTATGAAAAAAAAAAAAAATAAAATAACAATATTAATAATAAAAAATATAATTTTTTAGCTAGTGTTTATTCAGCTAAAAAAAATTCATCTGGTCAAGCTGGTGGTGATTTATTTTTACAAGTGCTTAAACAACATCCAGAAATACTTCAACAAATACTCAGCACAGTTCTCAATGTGATAATGTTTGAGGATTGTAGAAATCAATGGAGTATGTCTAGGCCACTACTTGGTCTTATTTTATTAAATGAAGAGGTCAGTTATAAATTGAATAATGATTTGATTCAATAAAATTAAACTATTATAAATTTATTTTATTATTTAAATTGAATTTAATTTTTATAGTATTTTGGCCAATTACGAGAAAATATTATAAGAAGCCAACCAGTTGATAAACAAGGAGCAATGGCACAATGGTTTGAAAATCTCATGGATGGTATTGAGCCAAATTTATTATCAAAAAATAGAGACAGGTAATTAATTCAATTATCATTTTAATATTAAATCAATTTACAACAATTTATCATAAATTATTTATTTTTAGATTTACACAAAATCTTTCAATGTTTCGAAGGGATATTAATGACTCTCTAAAAGGTCCAAACACATCATCAAATTCTGGCAATGACATGATGACCTCGTAGTCCCATCAACAGCTATTAAATTCTAATAAACTTGGCTAGTTTTTTTATTTGTTAATTTAAAAAAAAAAAAAAGAAAAAACTAATTAACAAACAAATTAAGAATACGAAGAATGAAGAAAACAATTGTATGTATGTATATGTGTGTTCGTGTTGTGTGTATGTCTGTAAGATTAATGCATAAGTGAAAATTGAACATAAAAAAAAATTGTTTTCTAATTCTTTTTTTTCTTTTCATCACTATTTGTTGTTTTTTTTTTTTTTTTTCCATTTTTAAATTACCATAAATTTTCTATTGCCATAAAGCAGTGTGTAACATTTACAATGCATATGTGTTGGACTTTGCGGCCTTAAAAATCGCTGTTTGTGGCTCGAAACAAAAAAAAAAAAAATTAAAAACAGGGCACTATTAACTGGATGATATTTTTTAAATAAATAATTAAGCTATAATTATTTAATTTAAAAAAAATAAATCAAAATAAGCAAAAATACAGTTTTTTAAATGTTACAAATATATTTAAGAAAAAAAANTTTTTTTTTTTGTTTGTAATTAATATTATTATTATTATTATTATTATTTGTTTTAATTTATTTTAATGTAAAAAAAAAAAAAACATTTTAAAGTTAAATAAAAAAAATGAATAAACTAATTTTGTTATTCATTATTATTAAAGGAAATTTTAATTTAGTGCTTTTTTTTGTTAAATTTATTTTTATATTGTACAGATTATTTAGAGAAACTTCTGTTGATAGAATTTACTATTTCGGGGGTGTAACTCAGTGGTAGAGTGTCTGCTTCGCATGCTGAAAGTCTTGGGTTCAAATCCCAACTCCTCCAACATAATAATATTTTTTTGTTGTTGCTTTTGATATATTTGAAGCAATAATTGTAATGAAGCTTTTATGACTCGTTATATATTTTTTTAACATCTTACCTTAATTTTTCATCGTGTTTAATTTACATAAATAAATAAAAATCAGAAATTTGTTTAAATAATTATCTACTACCTTTAACATATTTATTTATTAATTTTTAAATTTTTTAAAACATTAATTTTATAATTTTTTGGTGACAAAAGTTTTTTAAAATCAATTTTTTTAGATAATTTAATAATAAAATATTTATACAATAAAAATATATATTTTACTTAATATTAATTAATATATTATTTTTTAGTTTTTTCAATATCTTTTGCAGCATCTAGATATTGGTGATGATAGTAGTGATGATATCGATTAACATCCCGACCCATTGATAAGCACTTGAGCAGCAGGAGACACTGTCATTTTTTCCTGCGGCACTAGTACTTAAGAACAGATCAGGTCTTTTTCAAAATCAGCTTCCAAAAAAAAAAAATACACCTAATTTAAAAAAATAATTTATAATTAAATATAAATTCAATCGTTGAAAAAATACATCTCTTTAATATTAATTACAAATTTAAAAACTACACATTTTTTATTATGAAAAAAGTTACCTGTAACATGAAAAATCATTAAATTTTTTTTTTGATAATTTATAATTAAATTTAACAATGAATTTTAAACTAAATATTTATATTTTTTTTAATATAAAAATCCCTGAAATATGAAAAAAAAATTTTTTTAAATAAATTATCATAATTTTTTATTAATTGAATATTTGTGTGTAATATTTATGCTTGATGTTTTTTTTTAATTTTTCAGGGCTTTTATAAGTTCCACGTATTCGTCAAGTATCCATGACAAATTTAAGCAGTGTTGGATGGGATTAATATTGCTGAATGAGACCCTCTGTGCTCGTTTCACTGTCATCAATCGTCCCACACTCAAAAGATATTATTCTCTTATTTTCTCTATAATTATAAAAATAAATAAAAAATATTAATCATTAATTATATTTAATATTTATTTATCATTAGTTATTATTTTTTTTTTTTTTGGAGTATTATTTTCTTATTTCAAACCACTCATTGTTTATATTAATACATACACACAATATTATTATAAAATATATATTTTTTTTTTATGATCAAGAGATGGATTAAGATGTGTGTATGAATTGGCAAGATGAAGTCTGCTGGACGTCTGTGGGATAAATAAGACGAATAAAGTGGGAGAGATACAAATGAAAAAAAATTTAAAAAAAGAAAAAATATATTTGGTGAGACAGAAGTCTAATTAATACTAATTCTTGTTAATACGACTCTTCCCTTGTCTGAAAATGTCTGTCAAATTTATACTCTAACTAGTCGGTAATATTTTTTTTTTTTTTTAACATAAAACTTTTGCCTCAAATATTCTTTAATTAATATAATGTTTTATTTTTAAATTAATTTAAAAAATTCGTTAAAAATTTAAATGAAATAATTTTAAATTAATGTCAATTGATATATTTTTTTTTTTTTTTCAATTTTACAGATTAAGTGTTAATATATGTAATTGTTATTTAAAGATATATAATATTATATTTTTTAATAAATAAATATATTTTTTAATAAATAAATATATTTTTTATCAATTATTATTTGTTGGATGAATTACTTGGATGACTCCTCGTGTCTTTGGGGGCACGACTGTGTGTTTGCTATCGTTGACTTGAATGCTAAAAGGTCACAGAGTCAATGCCGATAACGCCTACGTATTTTAATATATATATTTTTTTTTTTACAACCAAAAATAACTATAATCTTATTTTAATTTTGTTTTATTTTTCATTCATTTTATTTTCTATATTGCCAAATGAAAATTGTCTATGTAATATATAATTTATCTAAACATTATAAACGATATTTTTTTTTTAAACAATCAACGGATATCCCACGACCTTTTGATTCAAAAGTCCAGTTTAAAAAAAAATTAAATTATTTTCTTTACCTTGTAAAAATATTATTGGTTTTTTAAAAAAAAAACTTAAACATATATCACTTGTTAAAAATGATTTACAAAGAAAATATAAAAGAAAAATAGAATTTTTTATTGTTAAAATAATTTATTAATAAAAAAAANAAAAAAAAAAAAAAAAAACCACTGTGTACACTTAAATATATGAATTAAAATTATGATTAAATAATTAAATAAAATAATCAATGAAAAGAAAATTAATTAAATAATATTATAAAATGATAATAAATAAAAAAATTGATGAAATTAAATAAATAAAGAGATTATAATAAATAAAAATAAATTTATAAAACCGAATTTAAAGAAAGGAGACGCTGCCGAGTCGGCGTCGAATCCACGACTGAATGATAAACTAGTGTTGATTGGGTTAATATAGTCTGTCGGTAAGAGTAATTGGTAGTTTTAAGCTGGGCGGGAAATGATTGGTCAATTTAATCCTAGAACTCGAATGATGCATTAAGCATTCAACCGGCGTTCACTCCCTATTAACGGTCAGCAACACATACAATCGTTAAAAAAATATATATTATTCTTATCTCTATTTAACAATATTTATTTATCATCTCATCATCTCACTCATTTTTTTTAACTCAATGTATCTCAGCTTCCGTGAGTATGTATATCCCTTTTTTTTTTTTTTTTGTATTTTTTTTTCTTTTTATCTCTCTTTTTTATTTCTATCTTTATCATGTCTCTTTAATGTTTAAATTTTCACTCTTTGCAAACAACAGACATTTATAAAAAGTATTTTTTCTTCTCATCATATTCAGACATTTATTTCTTCATCTCTTCTTTCTTTATCAATTTAGTTATTCATAAACAAATTTATATTTGTATATATTTATTTATTTATTATTTTTAGGTTTAATATTACAACAATAATAATGATACATTGTTTATTTTTTTTTTTTTTACTTTAAATACATGATTATAATTATTATAAAATACATAAAAATAATCAATGGAAGGAAAAATAATTAAATAATATTATAGAATGATAATAAAATTGATAAAATTATATTTGTTTAATTTTTTACAATCATTACATCATTGTATTATTTGTAATTTAAATTTTCAATTTTTTAATATAAAAATATATAAATTAATATTATTAAAAAATTGTTACAATATTTTTATGATAACTTAATCAACTATTTGATGATTTTTTAAATAAATAATTATTTAATATTATTGTTGATAATAATAAGCCAATATGTAAAGTAATGGTGCGAAGGTGAAGCTATCATAACAAATCACCTACGGCACAACTACTTAGCACACTGCTTTTTTTTATTTTTCATATTCTTCAAACTATTTAACTATAAATAAATAAAAATATAATCTTTTTTTAAATATTTTTTTAGTTCAATAAAAATGACAAATTTTCCATTGTATTTTTAGGATTTCCGGTTGATATTTGTTTGATCCAATGAAGTAATATTATCGAAGTGATAAAGGGGAAGTTTCTACTTGTGAACACGCATCAACGAGCGGTTTTAAAAATCCGCCCATTATTGCGGTCACAAATTGAAAAATCTCCAGTAAAAAAAAATATTTTTTCTTTCCCCAAGTTTCTAGATGATTAAAAAAAATAAGAAAATAAACAAATAGTAAAATAAAAAATAAACAGACAAACCTTATCTATATGAGAAATTTTACTGAGACAAACAATGACTCATTGATTATATCTTGTTGAATTAATATAATTATTAAACTAAAAATTTAATAAATTATCTTTGCAAATTGTCAAACAATAATACAAAATATTCATTGTCAATTGAAGCTGGATTTATATATATTTTTCAAATTTATATATTTATTTATCCTATTCTTTTCGACAGGAGAAAAAAAGAATGGCATGCTGGTTTGATACATCATGCGGGTGCACTCTTGGTAAATTATAAAATAAATCGCCCTAGGTGTCATCTGGAGACCTGAAAAAAAAAAAAAGCCAAAATAATTATAATAATAAATAAAATTATCATGAGGGTCAGTAACACGTTAATTCAATTAATACATTTCATGGGAAAATGACAAATATTTTTTTAGATTATTCTTCAAATTTTATACAATATAATGACACGTTAACAAAAATTCAATTATTCAAAAAAATTAAATATAATAATAAACATAATTTACCTTATTTATTAAATCACTATTTATCAAAATTAATTATATTTTTAATTATTATTAAATTTTTTATTTTACAATTATGAGGTGTATAAATTGCAGATGATATTAAACTAACGATGATAATATGCTGACTAAATTTTTCAAAAAGCCAATTAAATATGTGAAAAAAAAAAAAATTGTCTCCACATGCACAGGTGTTTTTTTTCATGATTACGTGGAGGATGATTATGTATATATTTTATTACCAATACACCTTGATTAATACATACAAATGTGGTTTTTTTTTTTTCTTAAAATAATAAATGTATTTAGGTGACACCAAGATCTGTCTATTCAGTTTTTTTTTTCTGCATGAAAGAGTATTTAATCGTGTTATTTAATTATTTGTTTAAAATATATTTTAAATATCTTAAAATTATATATTCATTTTGTATTTTTAAATCAGTTTATTATTTTTTTTTTTTAAGCAAATAAAATTATACATAACACGATCAAATTTATGTATTTCAAGTTGAGAAATAATTTTTTTTTTTTTTTCATTATTTAATTTTAAAACAATTAATATTGCAATGAATATTTTTATTTTTATTTTTGGATTGATGACAAATTGTCACGGTGATTAATTAGACTCGGGGTTATGACAGTATAATAAGAGTAAATATATTTTATGATATTTTTTTTTTATTCATTAAATCAATTAATAATATGATACTGGTTTATTTTTCATTTGTTAATAAACACCGGGCAATTTATTTAGTTTGATTCTTTATTAAAAATCATGACCTCTTGTTGCGTGGTGTTAAATATTGGGTCATTTATATTTAAAATTAATTAATTAATTAAAAATATTTATAATTAATTGTTAATATTTTATGAAATATTTTTTTATATTATTTTTTTCTGTATATTATAAATGATGAAAAATAAAAAAAATCTGCTACATCAGAATAACATGAGGTCCCTCTTGATAGTGTACTGGTTGTTGGTGATGCTGGTCAAGTTAATTTGAACTTCCTCCTACTGGGATGAGATTCATTCGATGTGTATCCGGCCATATAGACCTACGCACCGCATTCTATCTATTTAATAAAACTACATCAAATTATTATCTCGTCTACATTGTCATGTTTTAAATATATATTATAAAAATTACTTCAAAATAATATATATTTTTAATTTATCTATTTTTTTGTTAATTAATTAATAATACATAAAATACATGTCACATAAATAATTTATTTTTATAATTTTTAATTTACATAATATATTAATATTTAATATTTGAGATTTTGTTCTTTTTTTTTTTTTAATTTTATCCACGTTCGCAGATTATATCAACGACACTGGGTTCCATAAGAACTGGCTCAAGGCATCTGTGTACAGCACTTCCAAGTATTTCATCAAGTAAAAAATGTACAAGACTAAAAAATTAATGAAAAAATTAATTTTTATTATTTTATTGATAATTTAAATTATTTTTAAATTAATTTTCTTACTTTTCATTTGTAACAAAACGCCACAAATATAGCTGTAAATAATGTGTGTCAACTTGAATTTGTTGTAGACCATATTTGCTAAATGTACGTAGTCTAACACATTCAAGAAAAGTCTGAAAATAAAAAAACACTATATGAAATATTTAAAAAGGAAATATTGATGAAAATTATTATTATTTTTTTCTTCTTTTTTTTGCTAATAAAAATACATGATATAATTCAATTGGACATTACTAAAGAGACGATTACTTCATTCGTGTTACAAAGTGAATAATGACAATGTTATTTTATCATTATAAAAATTAGTTGCAAGCACCTGCATCCCATTATACTTGAGTATATGTCTTGATAAATATATAACTTGAATATTTTTTTTTTACTTTGTTAAATAAATTTATTTATTTAAATAATAGATAAATATATTACCTTGAGACTTATTTTAATGATACCAGTGAGAATTGATGCTTTGTTAAATTCAACTGGTGAAAATATTTCAATTCTTTCGGAAAATAATTTATGTATATTTGAAACAAATGAAGAATCTAAATGGCTAGGAGTATATGATGACCAATTTGAACGATACTGATGTCTTGATACACTTATGCTAAATAATAAAAATAAAAATTCCATTTAAGTTAAAGAAAAACAAAGTTATAATATAATTAATAAATAACCTGTGTGTTTTTTTACTGCTATCACTGCTTCTATCAACATGTCCACCATTATCATCATACAAAGCAGCAACTTGTCCATCAATTGCTGTAATATCTTCAACAACACGTTTCATAACAGCTCTAACTGTTCTTGGTTCAATAGTATGTAACCAATCACGTGTTTCAACTGATTTTCTTAACATTTGTGATACAGCAAGACCTTGTAATCTGACATAATGATTTAATAAACTTTGTCCAGCTTTTTGAAATTCATTACATATATCATTTTCACTTGTTAATTTATTATTAGATTTTGCATATTCTTGTACACTAAACATATCATCAACAGTTGCTAATAAATAATGTATTGTACTTTCTTTAAATTCAATACACATTTTACTCAACAATAGTAATAATGTTGGTGGATATTTTGGAATATCTGAACCATTACAAAAACTAGCAGCAACATATGTAACATGATGAAGAAAACCAATAATTAAACTTTCACGTACTTGTTCAATACAAAATAATTCAAGAAATTGTGGTTTTAAACTAAATGATAAATCAGATTGTAAAAATACTGATAAATCTTGTAAAACACCTTTTATTTTTTCAATTGTTGGCATTACTAAAAGTGCTTGTAGCTCAGCAAGACAACCATCATTTTCTTGGCTTATTTTAGCTGCAAGTGTTTGACGTACTTTAACCAATGTTTCATTTAAATATTGTTTTAAAAATGTTAAATGATTATTACATTGTTTTTTACCAGCAGATACAACAATATCTGTACCAAGTCTGTAAATTAAATATAAATTAAATTTTTTAATTAATTTATAAAATAATATTTAGCATTACCTTGAAAAATCTGAACCATTACATAGTATATTCATTGCTTGTAATTTACGATAAAATCTATCAAGACCTCTGACTAATATTGCTGTATCAGAAACATCACCAAATCTTGTTTTCATTAATTCAAAATATTTATTCATATTGTTTATGATAAATTTATCAACAAGTATTGTAATATTGATATCAAAATTTTCATTTATTTCTTGATCTTCTTGTGGTAATCTATTGACAAACATATCATTATATGATGCAACAATTAAACATAAATCACCAAGATAACCACTACTTCCAGCATCAACAAATTCAATAACATCATTTTCACACATGTCATTTAGATATTTAAGTTGTTCATCTAAACGTTTATCAGCATGTTTTAAAAAATCATGACATAATAATTCAGCTGGTTCATCAAGTTGTAATAATAAATCAACACTTTCAGCTAATGATTTTGTTGTTGCATCTTTTTTATTAAATTGTAAATGTAAATGTAATTTTAATTCATCAACAATTTCTTCACAATCTTTTTGTATACCATGAAATGATGGTAAATTACCATATTGATTTAAAACTCTACGTGCATGAATGTAATCTTGAACTGCCTGATTTAAAAAAATATTATTAAAATTAAAGTTATTATTTAATTGTACTTTTATTTTTTACCTCACTGTAATTTCCTTCATTCATTTTATCTTTTAAATTACTTGGTAATTTAAATAAAAATTGTAATCTTTTTAAATGTGCATGTATTGATGATAATCTTGATATTTCTTGTCTTGTTCCTGATAATGTTGATGATATTTGTTCTGAAAATGATGTTATACTGTCCATATTTTTAGCTAAACAATCCATACTATCTTCCATTTGTTTAAAATCACATTTCATTTTTCTTATTGTGTCTGTTGCTGCTATAAATTTATTATAATTTTCATAAACAAGTGTTTGCATTTCAGAATGAAGAGTTTGAGTACTTTTTCTAATTTCTTCTTCATGATCCATTATTTGTTTTAAACGAAAATCCTTTATTTAAAAAATTTATTAAATTATCATCATGTATTTTGTTTATTTATATTTGATAAATTAAATAATATAAAAAATGTTTTTTTTCTTACTTTAGTCAATTTTTGGAGATACATTTCAGGATTAAAATTGGCTCCATTCATGTCATACGGATTATTTGTATTTCCAGACATTTTAAATTTATGCAATTACTTAGAAATTATTTATTTAAATTAATATTTTTAATTTTTTATTAGTATTTATATATGAATGATGTATTTTGTTGATTTTTTGTGTTGTTGAATGTCAAAGTATAATGTATGTATACAAAAAGTAAAAACATATTTACTTGGTTAGGAACAGTTAGGAATTCAACGTGATGACGTCTTGAAACAATTTGAGCTATAGAGTGCTGTCATCTTCTGGAGTAATTTTTCTTTTTTTTTTTTTCTATGAATTTCATACACAGCTGAAGATAAAGTCGTTTTAAGATTTAAAAAAAACTTCGATGTAATTATTCTATCTGCTCTATCTATTTCCATGGTTTTATAGACCTCCATGCACCTCCATGTCTATTTCACATAAAAATTTGTCTATGTTTGTCTATTTCACTTGTCACCGTTGTTTTGACAGTTGACTTTTTAATGTTTTGTCATTCCCGCTGATTCTTAAATCCAATTAAATCTATCAATCTATCATTCGGTAAATAATAAATTTTATAATAAAAATATAATTTTACATTAAAATATATATGTATAATTCATAATTAAATTACAATAATTTTGATGTAGAAAAAAAAAATAACGAAATGACTGATTTTTAGGCTAAGTTTGAAAATGACACCATTGTTTTGTGTTGATTAATAAAATAAACAAAAATAAAATTGTTGTTTTTATAATTTTTTTAGTTACTCCGAAAGTAAATTACAATTAACCACCACCATGGAGAAGGGTAATGAAAAAGATAAGACAATTGAAGATACTAATAAAAAGAAACTTGAGCTGAAACAAATACTGTCATATCCAGATGAATACATTGGCTCAGTTGAACATGTTACTGAGCCAATGTGGATATATGATCAAGAAGAAGAAAGAATGATACAACGTGAAATAACATATGTACCAGGTTTATATAAAATATATGATGAAATACTTGTTAATGCTGCTGATAATAAACAGCATAATCCAAAAATAGATAAAATAAAAATAGATATTAACCAAGAAGATAATACAATATCTATTTGGTATAATGGTCATGGTATACCAGTTGCAGTACATAGAGAAGAAAATATGTATGCACTAACAAAGATATTTGATCATTTAACATCATCAAATTATGATGATGCGGAAAATAAAGCAACTGGTGGAAGAAATGGATATGGTGGAAAATTATGTAATATATTTAGTGGCCGTTTTGTTTTTGAAACATCATCAAAAGAATTGAAAAAGTCATTTAAACAAACATGGGCAAATAATATGAGTAAATGTATTGAAGTAAGTATTAAAGAAAGTAGTGATGAAGATTTTACAAAAGTAACATTTTCACCAGATTTAGAAAAATTTAAAATGACAAAATTGGATGATGATATTGTTAGTTTAATGACTAGAAGAGCATATGATTGTGCAGCATCATCAAAAGGTGTTAAAATATATTTAAATGATACATTAATACCGATAAAAGATTTTAAAGATTATTGTAAATTATTCATAAAAGGAAGAACAGATGATTCAAATAATCCACTTAAATTATCATATGAACGATGTGGTCTAAGATGGGAAGTTGCTGTTGCATTATCACCAGATCATAGTTTTAAACCAATATCATTTGTAAATTCAATAGCAACAACGAAAGGTGGTACACATGTTGATCATGTTAGTGATGCTATTGTTAAAAAATTACAAGATACATTAAAAAAAGAAAATAAAGAAGGTGCTAAATTAGATGAAAAATTAATAAAACAACATATGTGGATATTTATTAATTGTTTAATAACAAATCCAACATTTAATTCACAAACTAAAGAAAATATGACACTTGTTAGTAAATTTGACTCAAAATATGAAGTTACTGATAAGTTTATAACTCGTATATTAAAACTTGGTATTATTGAATCAATATTACATTGGGCTAAATTTAAACCTAATACACAGTTACAAAAATTAACTGGTGGTTCATCAAAGAAGAAACAAATATTTGGTATACCAAGATTAGATGATGCATATAATGCTGGTACATCCAAAAGTATTGATTGTACATTAATATTAACTGGGAATGATTTAGGTAAATGTCTAGCTGTTTGTGGTGTTAGTTCACTTGATAAAGGACGTGATATATTTGGTATATATTCATTAAATGGTAAATTATTAAATGTACGTGAAGCAACAGATAAACAAATATCTGAAAATGATAATATAAATAATTTAATGAAAATACTTGGATTGCAATATAAAAAAAAATATGAAACACAAGATGATTTAAAAACATTAAGATATGGTAAGTTGATGATAATGACTGATCAAGATCAAGATGGTACTCATATGAAAGGTTTATTAATAAATTTTATACATCATAATTGGCCAATTCTATTAAAACTAAATTTCATTGAAGAATTTATAACACCATTAGTTAAAGTTACAAAAGGTTCTGAAAAACTTAGTTTTTATTCAACAGCTGAATATGAAGAATGGCATAAAAATCAACCAGCATCAAATAAAATAAAACCAAAATACTACAAAAATTTGGGTACATCAACATTAAAAGAAGCTAGAGAATATTTTTCTAATATGCAAAAACATCGTATTGCATTTACATATGCTGGTGATGAAGATGATAAAAATATCGTAATGGCATTTTCTAAAAAATGCCGTGATCAACGTAAAGATTGGCTTACAAATTATATGACAGCAACAAAAGATAGAAAAGAACGTGGTCTTGGTGAAAAATTTTTATATCATGAAAATATACGTTCTGTAACATATACTGATTTTGTTAATGTTGAATTAGTATCATGTTTAAATTATGGTAATGTACGTTCGATACCAAATGTCATTGATGGTTTAAAACCAGAACAACGTAGAGTTATGTATGTTTGTATGTTGAGGAATGATAAAAATGAAGTTAAAGTTGCACAATTAGGTGCATCTGTTGCTGAAAAATGTGCTTATTATCATCAACATTTTGATGTTGAACAATTATTAATATCATTAACATCAACAATTGTTCATTTAGCACAAGATTATGTTGGATCAAATAATATTAATTTATTATTACCAATTGGTCAATTTGGTTCACGTATATATGGTGGTGAAGATGCAGCATCATCAAGATATATATTTACAAAATTAAATCCATTAACACGTTTAATATTTCATGAACATGATGATCCATTATTACAACATGAAATATCTTATGGTAAAAAAAATGAACCAACTTTTTATGTACCAATAATACCAATGATATTAGTTAATGGTGCTGAGGGTATTGGTACTGAATGGATGACTAAAATTCCAAATCATAATCCACGTGAAATAATACAAAATTTATTTAATATGATGGCTGGTAATGATATACAACCAATGAAACCATATTGGAAAAATTTTGAAGGTGAAATTGAACCGTTAAGTGATACATGCTATGCTATTTATGGTAAAATTTCGGTAATTGGTAATGATAAAATACAAATTTCTGAATTACCAATTGGCACATGGATACAACATTATAAAGAAACAGTACTTGATGTTATGGCTTCAAATAAAAATATTGTTGATTATAAAGAATCGGAAATTAATTTTATTGTCACATTAACACCACAACAATTACGTGATTATGAACGTGATGGTATTTATAAAGTGTTTAAATTACAAACAACAATATCAATGAGTTCAATGTGTGCATTTGATAAAAATTTATGTCTCAATAAATATGATGATATCAGTAGAATTATGAGAGAATTTTATGATTTACGACTTGAATTTTATGTTAAAAGAAAAAACTATTTAACTAGTATGCTAGAAGCTGAAGCTAGAAAATTAACAAATCAAGCAAGATTTATATTGGAAATATGTGATGGTGGATTGGTCATTTTCAAAAAAAAAGAAAAAGCTATGATTGATGAATTGATAGCAATGGGTTATGATTCAGATCCAGTATCAGCATGGAAAGCAACACAAAAAAATCCAACCGAATCAATTGAAGTAAGTTATACCTATAAGTATATATATTTTCTACTAATAATAAATTAATAACTAAATAAATGATCATTATTATTATTTTTTTTTTTTCAGGATGATGAAGAAACTGATGAAACTAATGAAACGCCAGAAACTGTTGATTTTGATTATTTATTGGATATAGGAACGAGGTTATATACAAAAGAAAAAATAGATGAATTATTAAAAAAACGTGATGATAAAAAAACTGAATTGGATATATTACAAAGTAAAACACCACAAACTATTTGGAAAGATGATCTTGATGCTTTATTAATAGCCCTAAATGATTTTGAAAAAAACAAATAAAAGAAGAAAGAGGTGATAAAAAACAAAACTAAAAGAAAAAGGTATGACAAAAAAGAAATTCCACATTTTTTTTCAAAAGCATCTCCAGGAGTTATCATTTTCCTTTTGGGTATTTGTATAGGGAAATGATATCCCCATCGCCTTTTATAATATAAGATACACTATATATTTTGATACGATATACATAAATGTAATATTTTTTCATTATTTAATATGTACATTTATATTTTTTTAAATATGAGTCAAAGTAAATATACAGCTCAATATATCATATAATATAATGATCGATCATTGTTCAACTCGAGTTGAACAATAAATATTGAAATAAACTTTTGATACGATATACATGCATATATATAACTCGGATCTTTTTTCAGGAACGAAATCTGGTATTATTGTTCTATTTGTTATTTCTGGTGGTAATTTTGCTTTTAGATGACCACATGTAAACCAAGTATATAATTAAGTGCTTCAATATCATCATCATATGAATCAGTATTTATTTTTTCACAAAATTCACAAAGTTATTGAATTTGTTGGTGAATAACAAGTGGTATGATATACTCTAAAACAATTTACACATTTTATGTGTATTGTTATTTTTATTCCATCCCATATCTTCTGTGTCATCTCAGGGTCTGTGTTTTTTCGTATTGATATGTTGATTTTCTGTAAATTAATAATTATTGTAAATCATTAACTTGACTGTCATCATTAACAATCATCATACAGTTATTATTTTTAGATAAAAAAAAAAAATGTCATAAATAATTACCCACGTCATAAAATACAATCAAATATTATTTTTACTTCAAATTTATGTTAACTTAAAAACAGTTTCAAAATAGACACCACAAAGACAAGTACAAAATGAATACAAGTGTCATAATAATAGCTGCAACAGCATTAATTATTTCAAGTTTAATATCATTAACAATTATTATTAAAAGAAAGTTTAAACTTTTAAAAAGTTCATCACATTATTTCCTGGCAATATCTGATACACTCAGTAGTTTAATGACAGCTGTTATTTTGATTTTAAATAAATTTGAATCAACAAAACTTAACACATCACAACTGTCAAATGATCTACAGTTCCAAAATTTAATAAAAATACTCGAACAGAATAATGGAACTATGTCGTTGCACACCACGGAGACAGAAGAATTTATTTCTAATTTTAAAAATAATTTTAAAGCATTATATGCAATATTTTTTATCCCATTCGCAAATATATTTATGAATTTTTAAGTGCACATTGATGAAGTGCTACATCACGTCCACCTTGGTATATAATATAATTGTCCAAGTCCAAAATTTTTTGTGCTTTGATAAATAATTCTTCAGCTAAAAATTATTAATAATAAATTAACACTAAACATGTTTTATATTTTTATAAATTTATATTTTATTATTTTACCTTTCAGCTGATTTAGTTCGTGATTTATTTATATCATAAACAAAAAAAAATTTTTTTCAACATACATAATGACAAGTGATTGTACACGTGATTGACACGAAAAAGTTACTATTATTACCACGAAAATTATATGTCATTACCACGAGAAAACATCATCAATTTATTATCACGAGAAAATATCATTCGTAAATACTAAATAACACCAGTAACTACCACAAAAAAACACCAGCTATTACCACGGAACAACCACGATCGGTGTGCGAAAAGTCAAATTCATAATTAAAGACAATAAAAATTTGTTCTACTTGAATATTCATCAGGTCAATCCGAGAATCAACCGACACACGGCTGATGATCAGCAAATTATATGCAAGAAAGAATATTCATAAATATAAACAATTAAACATAACTTCATATATAATATTATTAGAAACGAACAGTGTCCTTTATTACTGAAATATGTATTACTAAATTCTTTATTTCCTTTGAATATTTTTGTACCTTAATTAAAAATTACAGTTAGTACTCAGTTATGATGATTTAGCATCTCTTCCACAAGGAATATTCGATGAATTGGAATCTCCAATTGAGCTGGATTTACAATCAAATCAATTGAAACATCTTGAAAATGATACTTTTAAAAGCTTGTCGAATCTTATAGTTTTACATAATAATAATAATAGTTTAACTTCTATTCCACAAGGAACATTCAATGGATTCAAGTCTCTAATTCAGCTGAATTGACAATCAAATCAACTGTCAAGTCTTGAAAATAATATTTTCAATAGCTTGTCTAATCTTGAAACTTAAGATATCAGTAATAATAATAATTTGAGATCTCTTCCACAAAATATATTCAATGGATTGATATCTCTAACTAATTTGGAATTAAATTCAAACAAACTGACCAGTCTAGAGCCTAACATTGAGCAGAATTATATATTGGTGATAATAGTTTAACATCTCTTCCACAAGGAATATTTGATGGATTGGAATCTCTACTTTCAATGCGATTTGGGATCAAACAGGCTGACAAGTCTCAAGTCTACTATTTTCAATGGGTTTATCTATCTTGTATTTTATTTTTATTTATTTTATTTTATATTACTAGGGTGCGGTCACCGCTGCGCCCGCATAGGCAATTAGACCTCGGGTCCATTTTGCCATCCCCTCATTTCCCCTTAAGCCACCATTACACCCGATCTTACAGCAAACACCGCGATCGCGCTCATTGTTAGCTTCATGATCTCTTCGGGTTCGCAAAAGTGCTTTCCGAAGCATTGAAATCTAAACTCGACCAGTCCTATGCAATAGCATAGCACATGACTCACTGTTTCTTCCACCTCTTCGTCGTACTTGCGACAAGTGTCATCTCGTACTAGTCCTATCCTTTTCAGATGTGCCCTGAGTTTACAGTGTCCCGTTAACAGTTCTACTACTAGCCTCAGCTGACACCTAGTCATATTTAGTAGCTGCCTAGCTACCTTCCAATCAGGGACACCTAGGAAACCGTGAGTTTGCCTCACCTTGGGTTCCTCTCTCTATAGTTTCCTATGTACCCTGTGTTGATAGGCGCGAATTTCTGTCTTAACAAAGCAATCCACAACCCCTACGACTGCCCCCACGAAAAAATATATATCCTGGATATACGCCAATCGGATATATCCTGAAACTTCTTAAGAATAACACCAGTAGCGCACTCTCGGATATATCCAGGATATATATTTTTTCATGGGGGTAGTCCCGACCCATAGAGTCTCATTGCTGAACCTCCTCTGAACTTCTCCATAAGGGACCTCCGAATACGGTAGTTGACAAGGGATGGAGGAGAAACTTTGCCTTCACCATTCCCGTTCTCTATATGTGGTGGTATATCCGTGTACTTGCATGCGCACCTATCCTTTTCCTCTATCGCCCTGTCGCGCTCTCTCTATCCCTCATCATTTGGAAGAGTGGGAGAACCTCCGTATAAGGAATTCTTAGAATTTCTCCCCGGACTACTACCTTATAGAGAAGTTCTACTGTACCCTGGATTCCCGAATGTCCCGGTACCCATAAAAGTTTGACCTCCCGACATTCTTTCATCAAGGCTGATTTGTCTGCTGGTGCGTCAATCGCCAACAGCGCTGCTTGACTATCGGAACAGATACAGATCCTCTTGTTCCTATAGCCAGGTTCCAAGTTTATCTTCGCACATACTAACATCGTGAACACCTCCGCTTGAAAGACCGTACAGATTTCGCCCAGAGTAAAATTAGTACCCTCGGTCGATCCTTGGAGCCAGATTCCTGCCCCAGTGCCCTCTTTGGTCTTGGATCCATCTGTGAACCAGATGAGATCGCATCCCGAGGTCGGACCCAGTTCATTCATCCACTCCTCCCGTTCCGGATAATTTACCCTGTATTTCTTTTCATCTTTCTTCCAGAAAGTCTTGCCTAGCTAATACCGCAGAATTTAGATTTTCCTGCTCAACAGTAATAGTGCAGTGTCCAGTATCGCCTACGCGTCCCGCCAACTGCCTCTTTCTCATAAGTCTGCTCGCGACCCTCAGTGCTGTTATCCTCACTATTAGATGTAGCGGGGGCATATCTAATAGTGCTCTCAGAGCACAAATGGGGGTCGACTTACTAGCCCCTGTAATGCCTCTAAGTGCTAAGCCCCTGACCTGTTCTAAAGGACCCCTGGTGCCTATCTGCCCAGTTTTCTTCCACCAAACAATAGCCTCATGCACCACCGCAGGTATGACTACCGCTTGGTACATCCAGGCCATGATGCTTGGGTTAATACCCCAGTTTCTACCACAGATTCTTCTGAGCGTATATAGCATCATAACGGCCCTGTTTCGAACTCTTTCTACTTGCAATCCCCAATTCAGTCTTTTATATAGTATAACACTCAGATGTTTGACCGAGTTTGAGGGTACAATCTCCTTGCCATAGAATGCTCAAGGCGCTGGACAGGTATGTAAGGGTTGCGATTTGGGTTAGCGGTCCGCTGCATGGGCTGCAATTTGCCTACCAGCCAGGGAAGTCTGTAGATGCGACAACTCTAAAGGCTTGTTAGCAAGTTGGAGGGTGCCAAAGACAGACGAGAACTAGGGGTGGGTATTTTCATGGACATAGAGGGGGCTTTCAACAAGACCCCACTAGAGGCCTTAGATAAGGCGGCAGAAAGACTTGGGATTGATTCAACTTTGAGAAGGTAAACCGAGTCCCCTGACGCTACCCTTAAATGCCCAAGGTTCTTGGATCAGTGCGACTTTGGTATGCTCGGTAACCATCTTATGCTTAAGCAACGCAGTAGCCTGTGAGCTACGTTGCAGATTAATTTGAACGAAAGGGATACTTACTACCATTAAGTCACCTTCTCCCTTTCCGTCGTCGTAGTCTTAGGGCCCTCTCCGGTCTTTTTGCCCGGCACCTGAAAAGATGCCCGGCTTAGCCCGTAGAACGGTTTCATACTCAGATTGTTCAGCTGTTCCACCTCAGCTTCCGGTATTCCGAAAATCAGACACCAGTCATTGGCATCCTCCTTGCTCTCTTCATATTTCGCCCATCCACTGCACTCCAATTCTGAGGGCAACTTTAATGTTTACAATTTGCGGCCGATGAGGGCGTTCGAAAATGTTGTTATGGCAATTCTATGTTAAATTTATTTCATGACAAGAGAGCTCATTTTTACGTTTGCAAGCTAGGGTCAACATCGATATAAATACATATGAATGACACCATAACCCCATGTCCTCATTGTAAATGTCAAAACAATATATGACGAAGAAGATGATAATAAGAGAATGCGTAGAATCAACTATATAAGGAAAAATAATTTAATCCGTGAAATGTCGAATCCATTTGTCATATTGAATAATAGAGCATTTTTCAATCGTTTTACTCCAATAACTCAACGAGCTCGCATATCATTACTTATGGCCATTGTTATTATATTTATACTATGCATTAATATCGATGTTGACTCTAGCTTGCAAAAGTAAAAATGAGCTCTCTTGTAAGCCCTGCAGCATAAATTTATTGGTATTTTCACTTTCCATATGAAATCTCACGAGTATCTAGGGAAAAATAATTCCAACCCGGCAGAGCCCAGAATGCCGGGCAGGGGTCTAAATACAACTGGAGCTCGACCTCGGCCTCCAGTGGAACCGTTTACGACAATATCTATGGTCAAGTGCTATTCAGCCATCAGCACGGTGTCCCACACTTTAGCTTGACCAGGCTATTGCGAGACAACTCGAGCGATGGGTACGCCACTCTCCCTACGCTAGGATTACTTGTTCGTCTGATCTCTCCCCTCCGGCCTTCCCGGTATAGGAAACCGTCACGAAGAAGCTCCTAACCTAATAGGTGCCCGGTATAGCCCATCAGATCACCGAGATACTCAAGCCCTCCCACCGACGTCAAGGTCATGTAATCCACAGAGAGGGATTATAACTGTTACTACCCGTATAGGAATCGCCAAGACTCACAACACGGTCATGCATTGGCCCATCAATGGCACCCAATGATTGGTAGCCAGGCATGGGCCATTCATGGTTCATCATTGGCAAACGACTGGCCCATTCTTGTACTGCTAATTCATGGTTTTGATCCATGGCCGAGCCTTGGCTGACTCTTAGATGGCCAATGATTGCCAACCACGCATCGGCCGAGCCTTGGCTGAATCTTGTATGGCCGATGATTGGCAACAATGCATGGGCCAAGCCTGGCTGACTCTTTAAAGACCGTTGCTTCGTTGCCAATCATTGGCCTATCCCTGGCTGATACATTAATGGCCATTGCTTGGTTGCCGATCATCGGCCAAGTCTTGGTGGACTTTCAATGGCCGTTGCTTGGTTGCCAATCATTGGCCAATCTCTGGCTGACATATTAATGGCCATTTCTTGCTTGCCAATTATTGGCCAAGTCTTGGCAGACTTTCAATGGCTGTTGCTTGATTGCCAATTGGCCAATCTCTGGCTGATACATTAATGGCCATTGCTTGGTTGCCATTCATTGGCCAAGCCTTCGAATCCTTAAATGGCCAACGCATGGTTGCCATCCCTGGCCAAGCTTCGGCTGACTCTCGGGTGGCCAAGAGTTGATCTTTTGTTGATTTCATTCAAGTCAGAAACTTATTCATAAGTTTCGTTATAGCCGCCGTGGCCGAGTGGTAATGCTTCAGGATGCCGCACAGAAGACCCGAGTTCAAGTCCAGGTAGAGTCAAAACTCAGTAGTGTTTAATCATAGTTTCTTCAATTAATCATTAATAGTTTGTTTAATAAAAGCCGGTTGTTAAATAATAAATAAATAAATATTTTTTTTTTTTTTTGATGGAATTAATAAATGGGCCATACTTGGTTTACTCTTGGGGAACATCATTGGGCCATTCATGGCAGCCGATATTAAATTACCGTAACGCTCCAGGCTTGGCGCATTAATGGCCCATTAATGGCAGGCCAATAATGGCTAATGGTTGGTCTATGCTTAGCTTACCCTTGGTTTATCAATGGGCCATAAATGGGAAATCATTGGGCCATTTATTGGGCCAATCTTGGGAAACATTATTAGGCCATTCATGGCAGCCGATATTAAATTACCGTAACGCTCCAGGCTTGGCATATTAAGGTCGAAAGTAAATCCCATCGTCGAATAAACTTTGGGCCCAAGAGGGTGCGCACCTACATATGGTTATAAAAAATATTTTCAGTGCCCCTCTGTCCAAAATATATTCACTATACTGACAGGTTCTTGGTAGTATGCGTGTCTGTATTCCATCTGGATAGGCACACACATACTACCATAGCCAAAAAACATGAGACAGCACGACGAATAAAAGAAATAGAAAGACTGCTAATGATAGAAAATTTAATAATTAAAAGTTGAATATCTCTTAAAATCGTAGGTGGAAAATGATCTATGAGGGCTTAAAAAATCCGTATTAAAAAGTACTACAAAGTGATAAAAAAAAAAGCAATATTCATAGAAAATTTTTTTAATTACAAGCATAAATGTGTGTTCTATCCTTATCCTTGTGTGTTAAAGTTGTCAACTTTGACATCAATTATCTTAAAAAAAACTAGTGAGAAAATTTTGAAATAGTTCATGGAAATAGATAATTATTCAGGCTTTCATTTAAGCCCAAAAAATCAAAAATTCATAGAAGGGAAATTTTCTTTACTTTCGACCTTAATGGCCCATTAATGTTTGCTGATTAATTCGAATAATATTTCATGACCCTTAAAAAAATATCACAACGGTATACGTTGAATTAATTAATGAATAGAAAAACATTCTGATCCCACTTTCCAAGAGTTATATACATCTTGATAAATTTATAATATTCAATACCTAATATTAAAAAATTGAATTCTTATCTTCATTTTACAAATTAACATAAGCATGATATAATCATTAAATATTTAATTAAATTATATTTCATTCCCGAAAATGTGAAGATTCATATATTAATCATATTGCGTAAAGAGATAACCCAGATGACCCTTATCAATATCATGATAATTATTATGGTTTATGATCTGAAGCAGACTCAATCAGCTGCACATATAAATTATGATAATTTTTGGTTCAAGTTCATTCGCTTGTCAGTAGTTGGACAGTATACTTAGACATCAACGAAATCATATATATATAAAATATCTATTAAATATTTTTCAAGTTTACAAATGTAAGTACTTTTATTTTTTTTATTTACTACTTATAATTTTCAAGCCAGTTATTAGTTTTTTCTCTCACTTTTTCATTAACCAATACAACGCAGTAATATATAAATCATCAATTCTTCTTTTTTTTTATTTTATTTTATATATTATTTTTATTTTTCGAATTTTACAATATATTTGAAAATTTATTCATATTTTTGTTTTTAATCTATCGTATTTATTAAATGAAAATGATTTATTAATACTATTTATTAATGTTTATTAATTTCAGTTTGTCAGTCTCTCGAAAAAAATGGTTGTTAAAAATCTACTGATGATTCCATCCAGCTCAGTAGCTGGTATATTTATGCTCATTGTGACATGCTGTCTTGTGATTCCTGTAAGTGTATTTTTAAAAGAGTTAATATTATATTTTGCTATTTTCGGTAATAATAGACAGTAAAGTAAAAAAGCTGTTGATAATAATTTTTTTTTTAAATTAAAGGAATTCATAGATATCGTTTAATTTTCAGGGCACAAGTGAGATGAATTCAACAATAATTTCAACCATTGCACCAAATTTACTGCATGAAGTGATAAATGATAATGGTACTGTTGATTTATCAAATGTAACTGAAAGTCAGATTGATCTGAAAACTCATACGACTGTATCATCGATATTAGAGATTAAAAATGATAAAAATTTGACTCATCAACAAAACTGTCAAAACAATATCACCGAAAAGCATTATGATTTGGTCACTGAAGTATCGTTAGGAATTATAAAGCTCAATACAAGCTTGAATCAACAAAAAGAAAAAATATCAAAAATTATGGAAGATTTGGCTAAGGAGAAAGAAAATTACAAAATTTTGTTTGATGCAAAAACATTGCTTGACAATAAATTATCAGCATCACTATTAAAAAATAAAGATTTAAATATTCAATTATCGCAACTCAATGATACATGTAAACAAATCAGCTGGCAAGATAAAAAACAAACGCCAACAGTTGATGAATGTTCAGAATTAAATAAAAAGTATACTAAAAGTTTAGAAACTTTATTAACTTGTGATAATCGTGTTTTATCATTATATGATCATCAGATTAATTTGGAAAAAAAATTAACAACAGCACTTGAATTGAAAATAAAAGATATTATTGATGAAAAAAATGATACGAAAGTAGAAATGCAGCGTATTATTGATAGTTTGCAATTAGAAATATCTTTAAAAGCTCAACAATACTCAAATATATCACTGCAGTTACAAAATAAAATTGATGAAAATAATATTATGATTCAAGAGTCAATTGCTTTGAAGAAAGAACAAGCAGAAAAATTAAAAGCAATTGAAAATGAATATCAATTAAATTTGACAAATAAACAGCAAGAAGTTATAATATTAAAAGAAATAATTTACGAAAAAAATCAAAAAGATCTTGTTGAATCAGCTGATTTATTGAAGACATTGATGTCTATTATGAAATTCAATGGAGATAATGTACCGAGTGATTTATTGGAAAAGAGACAAAAATTTTTTCAAAATAAATATAATGCAAATCAGACAGTTGTAGTTGATGATTTGAGAAAACTATTTGATGATATTGCTTTAACGTCTAATAGCCAACTGTCTAATAAATATTTTTGTAACAAAAAGATATCTTATTATGATTTGACTATTTGTGCATTGCTCAGTGAAAATCTAAATAGTTATGAAATTAATCTCAGCCACAGAAATTTAGCTGTTCTTCCAAAAGATATATTTACTGGCTTTGAAAATCTTGAAAATCTTGATTTGTCGTACAACAGACTTTATCATCTTGAGTCAGGTACTTTTAATAATTTATCAAATCTTCAGAGACTTGAATTGAAAAAAAACAATCTAACAGCATTATCAAGCGATACATTCAACGGTCTTGAAAAACTCAAAATATTAGACCTTAAATTCAATAAATTAAATTTCCTTCAACCAGGTACTTTTAATGATTTATCGAATCTTCAGAAACTTGAATTGGAAAGCAATAATTTAACATCGTTACCGAGCGATATATTCAATAGTCTTAAACAACTCACATATTTAAGTCTATCACGGAATAAACTAAATTGCCTTCAGCCAGGTATCTTTCACAATTTATCAAATCTTGAGAGTCTTCATATTTTCAACAACAATCTAACATCATTATCGAGAGACATATTCAATGGTCTAGAAAAACTCGAAAAATTATCTCTATCATCAAATCAACTAAGCTATTTTGCGTCAGGGATCTTTAATAATTTATTGAATCTCAAGGAACTTTATACATCCAAAAATCATTTAGCATCATTACCAAAAAATATTTTCACTGGCCTTAAAAATCTTGAAGAGCTAGACCTGCAGTACAACCAACTGGATTATCTTGAGCCAAGTATTTTTAATGATTTATCAAAGCTCAGGCTACTTTTCTTAACCAATAATCATTTGACATCATTGCCAAAAGATATAATCAACAGTCTTAAAAACCTGAAAGTCTTGAGATTAGCATAAAACCATATAAATCATATTGATCCAGATATTTTTGATAATTTACCGGAGCTTTATTACATCGATATTGAGAAGAACAATCTAACACCATATTTGACAAATATATTGAAGAATAGGTATAATTTTAAGCGATTTTTGGTGTGATTATAAAATTGCCAAATTTACATTATCAGTCATGACTCCAGAAACTCAATTACCATTTTTTATATTACTAATAAAAAGCTATATCGTATATATTTTATATATAAAATTTGATTTTGAATTTTTTCTTTTTTAATTTTAAAATCTTCGAATTTGTATAATTTTTTGGACATATGTAAAACCATTAAGGGAGAACGATACGTATCATATCAACCAAAAGTTTTGTCCCTGAGCTCTATTTTTTGTCTGTACCAAAACCAGCCGCTGACGTGAAAACTTTTGATTTTTTTTACCCACACAATTAAAAAAAAATCCACACCTACATAACAAAAGCGATTTGGCAACGTTTGATCGAAGTAGACACGCATTTTAGAGACGCAGTCAATAATATACCATCAAATTTATAACACGAATCCAATGCGTAGTTGCCATATTTTTGTTAAGGTATAACTTACCAAAATGAAAAATAAAGAGAAGTTTATGAAATTAATAATTTAGATAAATGAAATAATAATGCATCTTTTTGTCAATTCAGCTTTTA
>MKYW01000255.1:51097-72059 GCA_015776835.1 Aphidius ervi | reverse complement strand
AAAAACAAAAAAAACAAAAAACAAACATTCCATATTTTTAATAAAACCAATCATCGTGACAATTATTATTATTATTTTTTTTTTTTTACCAGATTTGATAGAAATAATTATTAATTATATATTTAATTATTGATAATTTGTTCATTTATGTTATTATTAATTTTTAAGAATGTATGTAAGAAATGTTTAAAGCATCTTCATTATAATTTTCATTACAATTTTATAATAATAATTTTATGTGTAAAAATTTTCTTTCATTTTCATTCAGGTTTTTCAATGCCATTTTCTATTTTGAAATTAAAGAAATATATATATATATATGAAAAATGAATATAGATTAAAATAAATAAAACTGTAAATATAATTTAAACATTAAATAAAAATTTATAATATTAAAAAACATTGTTTGATTTTTTTTGGCTAATCTTGTTTTTATCATTTTTTAATAGTAAAAACCATTTGTAAAAGTTTTATCAATATATATAACAAAATATATGCAACTTTGTTATAGTTAATTCTAAAAAATTTAAAAAACAATTTAAACAAATCGGTAATGTAGAAAATTAGTGTGTTAAAAAAATTATTAACAGATGTCGCAGTAATCTCGAATAACAAGTAGAAATATATTTTTAAATTCAAACCAAACTTTTTCACTGAAGCTTTTTTATTATTTCTACAAAAAAAAAGCTTGAAAGAATCATTATTCAAACAATACATTTGTATTTGTCTATAGACCAAAAGAGGAAAGCCCAATTAAATTAAAAAAATGCAAAATATAAACGAAAAAAAATCACATAAAAGCAAAAATAATATGCAAAAGAATCATCTATGGGAACGTTTCGGTCCATCAATCCAATAAAGTCCAATGATTCGATAGTTAAATTCTGTCAACCGTATCTGATAACTCGTCATTACCAATTCCTCGTCACAATCTAAATAACATACGAATCGATAACAACAATAAAAAAAAATAAAACAACAAAATCCCATTATTTTCCGTTAAAAAAAAATTCAAAATAAATCATCAAAAGAATATATATATGATTACAATGGAAATGTCCCGTTTGAAAACAGGGTTGAAAAATAAAAATAAAATAAATTAAATATAAACAAATAAATTGTACAATGCAATGTGTGTTGAATTTTTAAATTATAAAATTTAAAATTAATCAAAATAAGATTGACACAATAAAATGAAATAATTTACTATATACATATGCAAAATAAATAAAAATAAAAAAAAAAGGGAAATAAGATAGTGACTTTGGTGCATACATAAAGAAGCCTTGTTGATTTTCACGTTAAATTTCTCTTGGCCTTCTTTATTCTTGTTGGTAAAATGCGCGTCAAGACCTTTGCACCAAAGTCCGCCTGAGTCTCTTCTCTCATAGCACAACTCTATAAAATTCGTATATAGAAAGCCAGTTGAGCCACAGAGAGAAAAATATATACACCGCATATATCCTCACTTTATATACCACTCTTTACATCAAGAGCCTCATCTCCGTTGTCTCGTCACGCTCAGTCGCTTTTTCTCTGTTCTCTTTATTTTACTTTTTTTTTTCTCTTCATTTTCTCATTTACTTTTTTTTTAACCATTCTTCATACCTCCCTATATCAAGTCACTCTCTTTTATTTTAGATCAAATTTTATTTGCTTTTTTTTTTTATATATTTGCTCTAATATTTTACGAATCATCCCACTTGGCATTGTCTTCCAACAAGTAATACATGAATTTTTTAGGTCATTGATTATATTATATAGCGAAATTGCATGCGTGGGACGAGAGCAAGAGTGATTTCAAAGCTTGTCATTGTTATTTTTATTTTTAATTTATCATTTCTTTGTCCTTGATAATATAGACAAATTTTTTTTTTTAATAAAACATTCTCTGCTAAATAATCATTCAAGTTTTAAAATATAAATAAAAGCATAAACAGGTTGGTAATAATTCATCATAATGTATGTCTAGCTATATACTATCAATGATATAAAATTATAAAAAAAAATTAGCTCAAGAAAATTATTAATAAATTGATGAAATAAAAAAAAAAAAAAAAGCTAAATAAATAAAATTAAATATATTGATTATAAGGTGAAACCAAGTCACACGTTATACTTTTAAGACGTTGTCGAGTGATATACCCACACACATAGCTGATAAGTGTTTATATATTCATGTATTATTAATATTGATTTTTGCTTATCGATATAGACACTTCCGGCATAGGTCTAGATATTAATTTTTCATATTATTTTATTATGTGTTAATGTGAACTTTCTTGATGCAGGTTTTTGCATCTGGGCCAAACAGAGACCGGACACATATTGTCAATACAATCTATATACCTAAACCACAATGATAATTATCATCAATGCTTAAATATAAAGGGGTTAGGCATCTTGAATATTTACAGATTTTTTTTTATATATATGTATATAAAGTTGCAATATTATAATAACGAGTTGTTGGTGTGTTCAAAAGTTGAGATTTTCTGTGCCAAAGAAAGTAATGAATATCATCTTTCAAATTATATTTATATTTATTTTTTGATATTTAAACTTTTTTTAATAAAATAATACTATTATTATTATAAAATTGTTAGTTAAATTTTAATTTAAATTTATATTACCAACTTTTTTTAAAATATCAATAAAAATATTTTTATTAAATTTTAAAATTTTGATATTGATATTGTATATTTATTTATATTTTTTATTTGATGAATTTTATTTATGAGTTTTGTATGTTTAATCACACTTTCACATGATTTTAAAAACGTATATAAATAATTTATTTTGCATAATTGAATTCATGGAAAATAAATGATGAATATTATTTGTTTGATAAAAAAAAAAATAATAATTTTTAACACAGATATATGCGTGTATTGAGTGTGTCAGGTGATAAACTTAATATTTATTTTGGTTTTATTTATAATATATATTATTTTTATTTATTTAATTTGATATATCCTGTTGTTTGATCAAATGTTTTTTTACCCTTTTACAAATCTAGTCTTATTTACCATCAAACACACAACTTTGTTTTGTGAAAATTATAATCTTGTATAGATTATTTCGATTTATATATATATATATTCTTGTCTAACTAGTCGTTAACATTTCACGTGAATCTCGTTTACTTGATTTCGCATGCAATTTTAACTTCAACAAGATGAAAATACAAAGATGTACTTTGAATCAAAAGAAGTTGGATTTACCTAGCGGCCTCTTTATATTCACACTGTATATATATATTTATTTATTTATTTATTTATTTATTTACAACTAAGTTAGATACACGCGACGTTTATATTTTATTTACCCCATGGTTAACTTGAGAAATGGGAACGAGTGTGCAATGCCATGGGATCACAGATATAGATCTCATTTGATATCGATCGATGCCATTTTCAACAAACGACTTGATTTCTTTGAAGATTTTTATAAACATATTATTTTAATTATTTCATTTTATATTTTTTTATTTAAAGCATTGATTGATCTCTTTAATTTTCTCAATTAATTTTATTGTATTTTTTTTTGTTTTTTAAATTTTAATTAACAATTTAATTATTTGTTGAATGGAAAAAACTATTTTTCAATTTAATTTATTTAATTATTAATCTGGTAGTTTTTTTTTTTTAAATTTTAATTTGTATTTATACCTTGCCTTTGAGATATTTTGATTTGATATATTATTTTTTGAAATTATTAAATTATTAAATTCCTTTTGAAAATTTATAATGCTTTAAACCATTATATTCTAATTATTTGATAACAATGTCAGGTAGTTTGTAAAGTAATTTTCTGTATGTTGGAAATTATTTGACAGACTGAAGGGTTGATTATCCTTAGTAATATTTTCAAAATATTCACAAGTCATCTTGTTAGATTTAAAACCATGAAAATTAAATTTTAACGCATCAGATTGTTTGATAACCTTTGTAAATTAAAATAATTTAATAATAATAATTCAATATAATAAATCAAGTTTATGAAAATTTTTCATTATTTAAACAATCCTAATAATAAACAATAAATTTCAAATTTAAAAATATCAAATTAATATTTTAAACAAAAACATCTCAACTCTATTATCTTATACCAGTGTAAAAATCCATAAAAAAAATTAAAGAAAAAAAAAATTCTATGTACTCAATTGTTGCAATTGTTATTCATCTATGATTATATATATTTTTTTATTTTTTCCTAGTTCATTCTATGCTGTTGTTGTTTTTTTTAAAAAAAGAAAATTATTATTTTTTTTTTCTTTTTTAAATATCCTGTGTATGTTTCGTCTTTAGAATTTTTTTTCTAAAGCTCTTTTATCTTTGCTATTTTTTTTTTTTCTTTAATTTTATTTATTTTTTTGCATCTATCTTAGTTTACCAGTATTCAACAGTATATATAATATATACACCGTGTTTTATCCAATCCTTGGTAGCACAGTACCCGCTTCCTCATTTCCTTTCAGTCTTCCCCTATCTTTTCCTCAACTCCTGCTTTTATTATTAAACCACCGACTCAAGCAAAAGGTATATATCCCACCGTCAGTTATTATAATTATTATTTTATATATATATATTTTTTTTTATCTCAGTTTTTATTATGAGTAGCTGCTGCTTCATCTTACCTCATCAGTAAATTTTTGTGCAAATACAGGAAAAAATTATTCATATATATATAATGAATATGTAAATAATTATTTAATAAAAATAACAAAAATTAACAAAAAAAAAAGCAACAAATACTCAAAGAATATATAAAAATAATTATAATTTTATTTTGTATATATTTAAAAATTATTATATGTTTTTCTGGTTAATTGAATCTGCGGTTTGTAATTTGTCACGGTTATATTATTTAATTACCACTCAATGATTATTTATTTTTTTTATTATAAATATACACAATTTATATGTAATTATTTTTTTAAAAATGACATACAAAAGTTTTATAAATTATTCATCATTATATTAATTTTTTTTTGATGATGATTAAAAATATATTTAATTTTTCAATTTTTAAATAATGAGAAAATAATTGATGGGGTTAATTTATATTTATTGATAAATATTCTAGGTACTTTCTAGGATCAATAGTGTCACCTTCACCTCTTCAGGCCAAATGAATGATTAAATTTTTTTAAAAATCATCCTTGTTTTCTCTAGAAACCCTTGGGTTATTTTCTTCAAGCTATTGATGCTACAGGAGCATATATTTTTCATGAGCAATCAATTTTTTTTCTCATACAAAATTTCTTTCTTTTCATAGCCAATTTATTTTTTGATAAAAAAAATAAAAACAGGACGATGTATTTTAATTTTTTATCATACAATATTTGAGAGAGAGAGAGAGAGAAACAGGGAGAGAAAGAGAGAGCAGTATGATGATACTGATGATTGGTATTCATGATGAAAGTGGTGGGACTGACAGTGATACCGATTTTAATACTAGAATATCTACATGGGGCCCATAAGTCGCGCGAGTTTTCTGGTTGGTTGGTAAGTGGGACTAGCGGGGACTCATAGGCATCAGGACCCATTCAACGTGGAACCGCAGTCGTACTTCAACTCTTGTACTTGTACAAGCCAATCCAATTTTTTTTTTTTATTATAACAATAAATTTATAATTTTAAATTAAATATCAAAATTTATAATAATATATTTTTATATTTATTATTTACGGTGCGATAGTTAAGTGTGATAATAACTTTTAATAACAAAAAAAAAATTTAATAAATTAATTAAGAGTATTAAAGTTCCTTGTTGATATTTTTTTTTACATTTCCACTTGTGAATTTGCATAAAATTTTAATCTTCTTTGTTTAATAATAGTATTAAATTATTTTTCAAATTTTTTTTTATTTTATGTTTCGCGGTCTTTTGTTAAACGGTGGTATTATATATAGTGTTTAATTTGTGACGGACTTTTGACAGTATTATTTTTTTATAAAAGGTAAATGAAAAAGATAATTGTTTATTTTATTTATAAATTTTTTGTATTTAACTTCCGCAGTGTTTATATTTAGAAAAAAAAAGAGTTGATTGACCATCACGCAATCAAGTGAATATATCTTTGATTTCACGAACCTTGACCGTGGCCAATACAAGCACGTTCACTCAACGCTCAGACGATCATTTTTTTTTTTTATATTTAACTTTTTTTTTTTTTTATTAAGATCGGCATTCACCTTTGAGATTTATAAATCTCGCATGTTCCGGGTTTATTTATTTATCCTCCAAGCGTAACGAAAATTTATACACAATTTTCTGTCAACCAAGGTGTTCATTTATTCATCTTTTAATAACTCAAAAAAATTTATTCCCAACTCAATATTATTTCAATTGAAAAATTGTATTTTTATTTTTTAAATTTTTTGCATAAATATAAACTGTCATTTTTATTAAATATCGTTCACGTTGTATTAGGCAATAAAGCAACGTCAAAAAAAATTATGCACTCTATTCGTTATAAAAAAAAAAAATATAAATAAATAAATAAAAATGGCATAAAGTATTTTGCCAACAAGCTGCACATCCTCTCAATCGTGAAAAACTAAAATCACCACTTTCCATAAAATACTACTTTGAATATTATTTATTTTTCGTTGAAATAAATTTTTTTCTTCTTAAAAATGATAAACGATTCAAAGGAAAATATTTAAATTATCAAGTA
Source organism: Aphidius ervi (assembly GCA_015776835.1). Classification (NCBI taxonomy): domain Eukaryota; kingdom Metazoa; phylum Arthropoda; class Insecta; order Hymenoptera; family Braconidae; genus Aphidius; species Aphidius ervi. Next base: position 65,374 of record MKYW01000255.1, on the reverse strand, counting down.
AAGCACACTGATTAAAAATTGACAAGAAGCTTTTTTTTATTTAATATATTTTTAACAGTATACTAATATGTTTTTAGTAAAATTTAAAAATATTAAAAATATTAAAAACTCGTTGATATTAGATACTATTGTGTGTCAAGTTTCATTAAATAAAATGCAAGAATATAAATTATGCAGTTTGAAAATTATATGAAGTACACTTGAATGAAAAAATAAAATGAGATAATAAAAAATTAAATTATTAATAGTTTTAATAATAAAATTTAAATTAATAATAATAAAAATATAAATGAATGAAATAAAAAACATAAAACTTTTGCGGTCAAGTATCCATGTAAACGTTAGAATAAATACAGAAGTTTAAGTAAAAAAAAATAAATTGAAGTATTTAAAAAAGCATATAAAAAAATAGATACAATAATAATTTATAAATAGAAAAAAATAAAATAAAAAAGAGTTATGAAAAATAGAGTCAATGTGGCCTTGGGAAATACAGGGCGGAAAGACTAACGGCGACGTTATAACTAATAATTTTTCTACCACACTGCTGACCTGATTTTCTTGTCCACATGAACACTTCAAATACGCCCCACAAGCATATTTCAACAAAAAAAAAAAAAAAGTAAATTCTAAGCACATTTTTACTCGTTGAAAATCGATTTAATCCGGTCCATCATGATTACCCTCAAGGAAGCACGAATTACAACTCTTCAAAATGAAAAAAATAAAAAAAAATATATATCCATTCAATTTAAAAGTATAAAAAAAAAATATACAAACATTTTCTACTAATTATCAAACAATAGAAAATATTTCAAGAACAATTATTCAAATTAAAAAAGAGAAAAAACGAATTTGCAATTTTTTTTTTTTAAATGTAAAAAGTTGATGGTTTGTATTATATATTTTATGATTTTTTTTTTTTTACATATGTTTACTGTTAAATATTTAAAAAATCATCATAACAAACATGACTGTCATTATGACAATATATATATATTTTTTTTTATTTTAATTTTGCAAGAATGACGTGTCAAAATGTTGGGGACATTGGGAGCGTGCCGGGCGGTCCCCCCTATGCGTTAACTTCGCGGGTCAAAAAATATTGTGTTACCGTTAAGGTATAGTACATATAACTATGTATAAATAAATATATATATATATGTACCTATATAACGAGTAAGTTTAGTTGGGATTACTTCTCGTGCACTCGATTGGTTAGCTGTTTGTAGGCAGAAAGTAATTTTACTCAGTTCCACTTTATTTATTCTCATTTAAAACATGTTGGAATGCAAAAAAACTATAAAATATAATAAATAATTTATATATTATAATAACAATAATAATAATAAATGATAATTATTAATGTTTAAATAATTTTTAATTATGCAGATTAAAGAATTCAAAGTTAATTGAAAATTAAAAATAAAAAAACAGAAAAATTAATTCAAAGAGATTTATTTGAAAAAGAAAAAGTATATTTAAAAGATAAAAAAGATGATAATTTTTGCGACAATATTATATTTAATAGTCACAAGATTTTAATAATTATATTGTGATATTTTTTTATACTCATTAATTATTCTTTCATTCAATGTGCAAATTTAATTTTTTTTTTTTTCAAAGTTCAATCTAACAGTTGCTGTATTTTATAATTTGAATATAAAATTTTTTTTTTACGTTTTAATTATTTCAATAGACGTTCGATGCTTTTAAATATTCATATTATAATAGCACAAAGGTAAAAAAAAAAAAAATGTACAAATATATATAGATGTATAAAAGAGTTAAAGAGAAATAGTAAAAAAAAAAAATATGAATTTGATTATTTATTCATGCAATTATGAATATTATTATAAAGATGCAGAGTAGTTATTAAAATATGTATGTATATTAACGTTCATTGAACTAAGTAACTAATAATTCATCGTTTTTAATAACAAGCAATAACATCATCATCATAAAAAGAGTTTTGTCTGAGAACCAAGTGTGGTTAAAATGGAAAATCAAAGAGAATAATGTGAACTAGAGTATATTTATAATTTTTTAATATATATATGTTTTTTTTTTTTACTGTGATTTAACACACTTGTAAAATACGTAACATGAATTCAAAGGTAAAACTCGGATGTGAAACTCGGCCAATGATATGCCAAAGAGTATCTTCTCTCTAGAAAAATAAATAACAAAAAAAAAAAACTATTTTTTCTTTTTTGCTTTTTTTATAATTAAAAAAAATATGAATACAAAAAAATATATATTTGAAAACAACAAACTAAACATCCTTTTTTATATTTAAAAAAAATGAAAAAATACTTGGGAAAATATTTTACTTTGACCTATCAAAAATAAATAATAGAAAAAAAAAAAATAAAATAGATAGTTAATTATTTCCTTTGTTTATAGAGCCATTTGATTGAAATAAAAAATATACAAAAATAATTATTTTAAAAATAAATATTCACAATATTTAATTATTAATTTAATAATAATAATAATTTTTTTTTTTTTTTACAGAATAAATAAATGATGATTCTATGAAAAACTTGAATAAATAAATGAATGATTTTGTTGATATAAATTAATTGGAAATAAATAAAATAACAATAGAAAAAATTTAAAAAAGCAAACCACTAATATAAATCATGAAGGCAGTATTATTGGTGTTATTAATTGGATGGACCAGTTGTCTGGCACATCCATCTACTCAAACGTCAGCAAAGATATCAACCAAGGCCAAACAAACAACGCCAATTATTCCGATTACTGTCACCTCAACAATGGCCATAACAACAACAACAACAAGCCCAATGCCAATATCAACAGTATCATCATCAGCATTATCATCACTACCACCAACAACAACAACAACAGCTCAAACGACGATAACAACAACAACAGCATCACCACCATCACCATCATCATCATCATCAACAACAACAACAAGACTAGCATCAATATCTTTAGAATCATTAGAAAGATCTAAAATAACTGATGAAAACATATCATTAGAAATAACAAATAAAAAAATAACAAATGGTACATCAACATCATCAGTTAATCCAATTAAAGAGACACGTGAATCACCAACTAAAATTCGTCCACAAATAAAATTAAATATAAACTACAATGTTAATGAGGTAAGAAAATATATATAACTATTATTTTTTAAAATTTAAATATAATATTTACATAAAATTAATTAACAAAAATATATTTTTTAAATTGACAGTATTTAAAATTTCAATTATAATCTCAATTACATACTGTTAACATGAAATAATGATTATAATAATAATCATCATGAATGACAATGTAATTTAACATTTAAATAAAATAAAAAAATATATAAAATAACCAATGATTAATCATAAAATTGCTGATAAAGATTTATAAAATTAATGATCTCCTGTGGTCACCGGATGTCGACAAGTCACTTAACAAAACAATGTTATATTTATTTATTATTATTATGATGAATTTTTTTTCTTGATGTATCCGGTTACACAAGTTTTTTAACACATTATTAATAATTTTTTAAATTTAAATCTGGTATTTTTAAGCATTAATTTAATGCTTGCAATTTCCACCTTGATCAAGTAAAAATTTTTATTTTCTCAAGAATAATTATTATTTAAAAAAAAAATATATATATGGGTGTATATAAATTATAAACAAAAGGGAAGTTGATGTAATTAAAAAATAGATAAAAAAAAAATTGATCTTAAAAAAATTGTTGGTATTTAATGGGGGAGAGTGTTCAAGTGTTGCAGATATATTATTATTATTATGGTGGGATAATATTGAACGTGAGAGTGTTGTACATACTTGTCTCGACCTTCATATATAATTTAAAAAATAAAAAAAATTATTTTTTTTTCACCTAATTTAACAAACACAATATGTAAAGAGATAAATAAGTACAAATCTTTCACACTATCAATTTTGAATAAATGAAAATATACAAATGTAAAAGGTAGGCCACATGATGATCACGAATCAATCTGCATTTATGGTGAAAGTTTTATCTTACTATTTCTGACACAATATACACAATCAACAATACACACAAAACTACTGTATGATGTATTATTATTTTTATATTTTCACATATTCATTAATCAATCATTATTTTTTTTTTTTATTTTATTTTATAAAAGAAATGGAAAAAAGAAATTTTATATCAGAAATTTCTTTTGCATTTTTTTTATTATATAGTTAAATTTGTATTATTTATTAGTATAACTATATATATATAGTTTTTATTTTTATATGTAGAAATATATATTTTATCAAGTTCTTTAACTTTTTCAGTGTCTACTGAATTATTCATAAAGTTCAAGTACATGTACTTATTATTGAATCTCCTTACTTTCACATAAATCGTGATCATGAATATACAGAAAAATTAAAAATTTATAAATTTATTTTGTAATTATTATTTTAATCAAATTTAATAGAAAAAAAATCATAAATATATCCAAGGGAAAGAGAGAGAGGAAATTATTTATTTATTTATTTTTTTTTACGATTGATTTTTCTCTTGAATAAAAGATATCACAAAAATTAAACAAAAAAAAAATCAAGACAGCCAAGAAAAAATAGTCGAAATAATGAGCTAAAAAAAAAATCAAATATTTTTAAACTCATTATAAATTTAGAGCTTTAAATTGCCCACCAAAATCACAAAGCTATTTTTTTTTTAAATTAAAAAAAAAATAGTAAAGAAATGAATAGAGAAAAAAAAAATATATTCGATAGAAATTTTTCGAGTGTTCTATTTTGCTTTGATAGATTATTTATTCATTCAAATAATTTCTGTAATATTTTTCCGGTCATTTGAGTCAAAAATAATATTTTAGCCCACTTCTTAATCAACCTCGCTATTCTTACTAAATTTCTAATGACTTTTTCATGATAAATTTTGATTTAAAAATATATTTTTGAATGAAAAAAAAAAAAATATAATAATAACATAAAATAGAGAAATATGTTTTGTAGAAAAAAAATATGTATAAAAATAATAATGATGAGTTAATTAACGTGCCATATGACATCAACGACTATGGTGAATAATGGTATAGAAAGTCAGTGACTTGACAAAACCAGCGCAAAGATAATATGTAGTGCATAGTCACTGTGTATATAAAATATATAAAATATAAATCCAGAACACATTGTGTATATATTACGCAATGAAGTTTAATATTATTTTTCTTTTATCTTTAAAATTAACAATAGCACACAAAAATAATAGACACACATTTTACTATTTTTTTTTTTTTGAATGATAAATTTTAGATGCGTCATTATATACACTTGGAGAAAGGTGACTATATTTTTTACTATTTTTTTGCAATAATCAAAACTATGATTATGTTGATTAGACTTTCATAAAACATAACGACAAAAAAAATAAATAATAATAAAATTTAATTTGTAATCTAAGAGTAAATACATTGTATAAAAAAAAAAAAAATTAAATCAAGTAGAATGGAAGTTATTAAAATTATGATAAATAAATATAAATATTGAAATGAGAATAAATGGGTCGTCATGGAAAGTAGGAATGATTACTTAGCAAAAAGATGTAGATAAAATTAAAAAAAATAGTATTAATAAACATGTATATAAATTAAAATAAACATTTATAGATTAATTTATTATCAATAGTTGAAATGTTTTTTTTATATTTGTTTGGCTGTTATGAAAATCAAAAAATCATAGCCTCAGGAAATGACAACGGTAATTTTAATATTGCTAAATATTTCCCAAAAAAATATGCAATAAAATTACCATTTATTTGCACTAGTGAACATACGCATTTATGATTTCAATTCAAATATAAAATCCTGTGATTTTTCATTTATTTGATATCGTTTTTTTTTTTTAATTTAAAAAATGATTATAAATAATAAAAAAAAAAAATATTTATATATATTTTTTGTTGAATAGTAAATGATACTTATAAGCTATTTGAAAAATATTTTTTTCATAAAATTTTTATGATTTCAGTACGGAGAAAAAATAAAAAAAATTACAAATAAAATTGACAGTAGGAAGAAAAAAAAATTTAAATCAAAGATACGCTTCAACAATTTAATCCCAAGAAGACAATTTTTTTTCATTTTTTTTTATTTAACAATAAAAAGTTTTTAGATTTTATCGATGAATTCTTTGTGATATTTATTTATACATATTTTTTTTCAATTTTAATAATTTTTTTTTATTAAAAAAAAAAAATTATATATTTATGTTTAATATTTATATTAAAAGGAAAGGTGTTGATATGAGAGTAAAAAAAAAAAAAATTCCATCAAGGTCAATTAAAAAAAAAGAATATAAAAAAAAAAATTAAATTCTTCAATCGATAAAGAAAAATGCAAGACAATAAAATGACGTTCCTACAAGTCATTCAAGCTCAAAATATAAAGGCGGTACTAAATCTTCAGGATAATCATAAAAAGGGTCTAGAATTCATTGAAAAAACCAACTTTGTTGATAAAAAAAAAAAAAAAATAAAAGAGAGGAGAAATGCTTTTAAAAAAATAAGAATAAAAAAAATATATATATGTATTATCGATGATAGTAAAAAAGGTAATTCTTTTGTTGAGTAAGAAAGATGCGACAGAAAAGTACTTAACTTTGAGTCATTAAGGTACTCGATTTTGCAACGGTCTTAATGACCTTAACGTCTTGCACACGGTCAACGTTCGGTCAGTTAATTCTATCAAACCCAAGGCATTTTACGATTAACGAGCCAATTCGTTCGCAGCTCTTCTGTAGCTTGTTTAATTTTTTTTAAATATATATTTTCTTGTATTAAATATATAAACACATATACATATCTATTTAAAAAATAATTTATATTTCTTTTTTTTTTTTATTGAATGGTTTCGCTCTCTTCGATTTTCTCATCGTGTTTCAAAGAGCCATTTTATTATATTTATAAACCAAGCTATCGTCTATCAAGTATTCAATATATTTGCCAATATAATGTTAATGAAAAATAAAATTAAAAGAGACGTTATTGTTAAAATAAAAATATAAAGAGTTTTTATTTTTTTGATAAACGTCCTAAAGCAGGATGTTAATGGTACGTTTGAGTGATGACTTGATGAGGGATAAATAAAAAATAAAAAAAGGATATATATAAAAAAGAAAGGGGATATTAACCCAACATGACTTTATAAATATGCTTATAATAATTGTGAGGATTGAAGGAGAACATGTATTTTTTTTATTTGGTTTGAGAGAGTCAGCCTCGGTAAGGTTACGAGCTCATTGTAAAATTGAAAAAATAAATAAATAAACATACTAGAAAATTAATAAATAATATAAATATATAAATTAATTTTTTTTAATTAATAAATTAATTTTTACACTTAAAATAAAACTACTTTTACCTATAAATTGTTATTTAAAAAAAAATAATATAAATAAATAATTAAATTAATTAATTAACAATTATTTTCATTTGATTATTTATTGTGTTTTTATTTTAATTATTTAATTATGATAAATCATTAAAATTAACACTTGAATGTTGTTTTTTTTTTTTCATTATTAAATTTTTTATTTTGATTTAAATTAAATTTATATATTCATTATGACGTATAAAAAAATTTTATTATTTATTAATTTTATGAGGCTATTTAATTTCTGATTACTTCTTGACCTTTTATTTAAAGTTCATTGCTGTTTTTTTTATTTTATTCATGGTAGCTGGAAGCTTGTAATTTTTTAATTAAATATTTGCAAAGTTATTTAGAAAATTTACTGATTTATAAATGAATCAATAGGAAAAGAATTTTTTAAAGAATTTTTTTTGACGATATTACAAGTTTTATTATTGCCACTTGTTGACATTGAGCATTTGTTTATGGTGGTATTTTAGTAGTGTTGTCCTGAGGAGGGTTAAGATACCAGTAAAATTTTCCGTTTGTAATATCAAAAAATATAATGAATAAAAATCTTATGCGGAAGTAAATTTTGCATAATTATTTAAGAAGAATAAATTGAGTATTGTTTTTTTTTTTAAATATAAAAATCTTTTGTATATGAAATTTTCATTTCAATACAATTTTTATACATATTTTTATTATTCAAGTTAACGAAGTTATTCACCAAGTTAACGATATAAAAAAAACGTGAAAAACTAAAATTCATCGAGATGAATAGATTTAATAATTTAGCATTCATTCAAAAAAAAAAAAAATTGAAATAAAAAAATGAAATCATTTTCATCAAGATAACTTGTTTATATTTTACGTAAAATATTATTTATTGGATACTTTAAATCCACTTTAGTAAGTAAAATATAAATAAATATTTTTTTTATCAAACGAGAATAAAATATAAAAACAAGTACTTTAAAGTTGAAAATAAACTTAAAAAAAGATTTATTTATTTTATTTAAGTTTATTGATTTGTTTATTTATTTTATTTATAAGTTTGATGATTTATTATTTTTAAACTTTAGCAAAAAATTAAATAATATTTCAACAAATTATTACAAATGATAAAACTTATATTAAAACTTGCTCGGACAAGTTTGTCATAAGAACAAGATAAAAAAAAAAAAAAAAAAAATCATGTCTTTGACATTGGAAAGTGTAAAATACTTTGAAGTTAAAATTGTCAATTTTATTTTGCTTTTGTATTGTCGATTGTAGTCTAGGTAAATAAACTCAACCTCATTCAAAGTTTCGTATTTACCCAGCTGTGACAAATAACTATTACCACTTTGATGATATAAGAAATATATTTTGTGTCATCTCCAAATAAATAAAATAGCAAAAAAAAAAGGCAATTTTCCTTTGAAATATAAATAGCTTTCTAATAATAATCAAATTTTTTTTATCAATGTTCAAATAATAAACATAATATAATTACCAAAACATAAAAGTAATACTTTTGATGAAAAAATTCTTTCACGAATAATTAAATTTTCAAAGACGTATTATTTTATTTTCTATTTGAATAAAATATCTCAAAAAAGCATCTAAAAGTCAATAGAAAAAAAAATACAAAAAAAGCTCAAAGCTCAAATAGAACAAAGAGATCAGGTAAAAAGTCTAATTTAACTATTAAAACCATCAGAATAAGTAAAAAGGAAATTAATTTGAAATATGTATAACGTATGAGCGTGTGAAAATAAACAAATAACAAAAAAATTTTTAAATAAGTTGTTGAAGAATGATGATACTAATCGTGCCGGAAGTATCATTACATATTTTTTAATACTATTTTATATATGTGTGTGTGTGTGTGTGGGTTTATGTTCGTCGTGCAAAAGCTATCTACTTTTGCTATATAGACAAATTACTTGTCGACCTGATTTACCACCTTTGTGTGTTTCTTTTTTTTTCTCTAAATTCTAAACATATTTTTTTTACTTTTCTTTAATTTCTCATTCTCTTTACGATTCACGATAACACGACTAAATATCATCATCGAAATATTTTAAATTCAAATTTTCCCGGGCTTAAATTATATCTCGATAGAAATAAAATATCGTGATAAATATATAATTATTGCAATAAAAAAATATGAAAATATTCTGTTGCGTGTTGATTGGTATATGAAAAATATATTTAAAATTAAAATTTATAATTATAAAAATAATACAAGCATAGTGCGCGACATTAAAACATAATGATATTTTGAAAATTTTGAATGTGTCAAAAATAATGACAAGAGTATATATTAAAAATAAAAATAAATATTGCATTTAACAATTTATTGATGCAATTTAAATTTACTTTAATCATATATCTTTGATAAATTTAAAATTAATTAATTTAAAAATTAATTAATTAATCATCGTATTGTAATGACTCAATGTTATTATTATTTTTAATTTAATTTTATTAATATTTATATTTTAAATATATATATTCTATAAAATGTTTATTATTTTAATTTATTATTATATATTATCGCAACAAGATTATTATTATTATAAATTTTGGATTAATTTGTAGCTTGTAAATATATATTTTAGTTGCCAGTGGGTATTTTTGTTGTTGCATATTTTTGTTTGGTATTTTTAACGCGGATATTTTCATTGGCGATATTTAGTTTTGCAATAAAATCGATAATTATTAAAATATAAATTGGCACTTAATTTTTAAGTCTACTTTGTGTTATTTATTTCAGAATATAATATATAATATATTATAAATTCATAACAAGTGTTGTAATTCAATGGAAAAATCAATCTCGTTTTAAATTTAATATTATAATCATCAATTTTTTTCGATTATAATATTTATTATAGAATTCAACAAAATAATTTATTTGACGTGGTAATAATAACTGAGTGTGTTTGTGTATGTGTGTTTATTCATTAAAGCGTATTTACTCAGCTAAATTATGAGAGGTAAAATATCTCGTCTAGTGATTTTAATAATAAGTCACTCAACGTTCACTTGACATGATTTTATCGTTCATGTAAATTGCAGTGCTTATGTTAAAATTCAAGCTTTACTAGTTTATACTTCCTCGTCACTTACAAATCTATCCATAACTAATTATAACATGTAATTTTTTTTTTTTTTCTTCTACTATTTTAATCTGAATAAATTAAATTAAGTAAAAAAAATTCTGCAATAATTTTTAATCATCATATTTCAAAATCAAATAATAAATTTTTTTATTTATTTACAGTAATCTTTTTTTCGACTAAAATTTATCATCTATTAATTGTTCTATAATATACGTATCAATTTTTTTTTTTTTCCCTCAACTCTTAATGATATTTAATAACCCATTAAATTAATAATAAGTTTTTTAATTTAAATAATAAAAAAAAAATAACGTTAGATTAGTATAAACTCAAAATTAGCAATTGAAAAAAAAAAAAAAAATTAATTTCTGCATTTTTGTTGCTATATCAAGATAATAATAAAATTAAAAAAAAATTTCTTTATAAAAATCATTTGATATAATTAGAGATAAATTTTACTAATAGATATAATTCACTTTCATGATAAACGCCAGTGGTGAAAGGATGAGAAAAAATACAAAAAAAAAAAAAATTAAAAGAAAGAAAAAAAAGGATTAAATAAATGATGATGAAAATGTGTCTTGTGTGATACAGTTGATACAAGACAGTACATAACGGAATAACGGAATTTTTCGTAACAACAATAATATAAATATATATTAAACATACGTTTTGTTATGTGGCAGATAATACTCATCATCCCATACAATTGTTTAAAACAAAAAAAAAAAAATAATAAAACATGTGAAATTGCTAAAATAAAAGATTTAAATCTTCATGAGGTACGACGACCGGGTAATTATTATCTGATTGCTAGATTCTTTGGGGTTAAAATATATAAGCGTGTTTATAAACGACCTGATACAATGTCAAGAAATTTTTGTTCTTTATTTATCATTTGTTATTTAATCATATGACTTGAAGTCAGCTCTATTCATAAACTATTTTTATTAATTTTTCTTCATTCATTGTTATTATTAAATAACTTATTAAATTTTATTATTTAAAAAAAAAAAATACTGAGGATTGTTTAAAAGAGATCAACAATTTAATTAACTATTTTTTTTGATTGTTAATAATTATAATTAACAAAGTGAGGAACTTAATGAGCACTAAGTAAAAACAATATGAAAATTGAGAAAAATAACGAAAAATGTTTTTTATTGTTTTTAACGTAAAAAGTTGTAATTTTTTTTTGTGTATAAATTATTAAGTATTGATTATAGTCTTGTTAGAGCTCTAAAAGGTTTTTAAATTTTTTTTTAAATAGATAAAAGATTTTTAAATGTTAAAAAAAATATTTTATTATGTTTTATAATAATGGTTTTATTTTGGAATTAATTTCATTTTAAGATTTGCATTAGTACATTATTTTTTGATGTTTCTTTTTCATGGTGTTGGGTTTTTTTTTTAGGGGTCTACTTGACGCCCCGTTTTTTTTTTTCTAACAGAAATTCCCCAGTGGCGCAATTGGTTAGCGCACGGTACTTATAAGACAGTAAAACGTGAGCGATGCCGGGGTTGTGAGTTCGAGCCTCACCTGGGGAAGTATTTTTTTGCTTTTTAATAGATGAACAGGTAAATAACAACGTGATTTTGCTTCTAGATTTTATAAAATTAGTTAATATTTGAACGAAATAAATTATTGTTTTTACAAGCTAAAAAAATTATAAAATTTTAATTTTATAATTAAAATAGATTTCAATTGAGCATCTACATTAATAAATAAAATAAACAATTAAATTAATATTTGAAATAAATTTTTATCATATTTTTAAGACAAAAAATTGATTTGAATTGAATAAATTCTTCAACTGAAATTAAATAAATTAAAGAATTCAAGAAAAAAAATTATTTTGTCAATAAAAATCGAAACAAATATTTATTCAATTTTCATTATTTGTTTTTTTTTTTTGATTAGTTAATTATTTATAGACTTTAATTATTTTCTCGCATAGATAAACTTTATCCCACACACTTTTTTTATATATTTTTTTTTTTCATTAACTTTTCTAAACTCAATTTAAACATTGGTTTATTTTTTTTTTTTAAATTTCATTCTATTATCAGAGACGAAATTTTTATAACTTCATCAAACTTGGCCTGACAAATAACGAGTATGAATGTGTGATAAAAAAAAGTATAATAAAAATAAAACAACCGTTGATAAAAACCAGTAAATTACTGCTATATTTTTTATCAAGTTTTTTTTTTAATTTTTTTTATCTCTTTAAACATTTGTAATATTTTCAAGATCACTTTAGTAGCAACTCAAGACTAATACCAACGAAATCACTCATTATCATTAATTATAAACCCAAAAAAAAAAATTCCATAATTTCATTCAAGTGTTTTTAGTAGATTGACATATCCGGAATTCAAATTCTTGACATATTTTTTTTTTTTTACAAGCAACATTTAAATTTCTTTAAAAAAAAAGAAATTAATTGATGCATTTAAAAATGAATATAAATTAATAAATTTAATCACTCAGCACAGTTACAATGAAAAAAAAAAAAAACTAAAACCAATGAGAAATAAATAAAAGTATCTGTCATTGATAAAAAAAATTATTAGAAATTATTTTACAATAATAAATAATAATAATAATGGAGGATATATAATTTTCCATTTCAGTAAATTAAATATAACACATGACAGAATTTATATGTCACCAATTATCAACTGTAAAATCAATTTACAATGTTATCAATTTTTTTTAAATTTACTATATACATTCCATTTCATTTTTCCAATTGTTTTATTTTATTATTTTTTTTGACAATCATATTTTCATTTGCCCACAACTTTTTTATATATATTCACGTCTCTTGGGTCAAATGAATCTTTTTTTTTTTTTTTATTTTCATAAATTTGTTTTGCAATGCAATTGCTCGTTGAAATTGCTTCTTTCCAATTTCATAAAATTAAGCTAGACGTGCACGTGTACCCCAATTACTCATGTCCAATGAATTTAAAAAAAAAATATAAAATAAAAATATGAATAGAAAAATAACATCACAGTGAATATTTTTGTCCATCTCTGTATATAATAAAAATACATTGACCTCTTCCCTCAATGAACAAAAGAAATAAAATAATAATAAAAAAATTTTTTTTTCTAAAATTCCAGACTTTTTCTTAATTCTTATTTAAATTTTTTTTTATCATGACTTGATGATGTATTGTAGCAATTAAACTTTTAAGTGAAAAAAAAACTCAATTATTAAAATGAAAAAAAAAAAAAAATATTTATTAATGTCTTCAACCCCAGAAAAATATAAAAAATATCAATGAAAAAAAAAAAATAATTATAATATTAAATAGTATATTCAACAGAGAATCCATTAACTAGTTTCCATTACCATATAAAATTTTTAAATTATATATTTCATCCAAGTCGCCAGCTATTATCGAAACAATAATCATTAGACACAGTGTAATTGCCACTGAATCAGGAAATTATTATTTTTTTTTTTTTTCTATTATTATTAACTATGATACTATTATATATATTTTTTTATTGAATTTATAATTTTTCGTTCGTTTGGGTTAGAAAATATTAAACGAGCTTTCTAACTCTAGATTCAGTTAGGTATAAATTCGTGGGTTTAATTTTGACAAGACATCTAACACTTGAGAATTAAAAAAAAAAAAAAATATCTAATTTGTCAAAATGACTTGAACGAATTTTAATTTATGAATAATTTAATTTTTATATTTTGATAATTAGTTAAACAAAAAAAAAAAAAAAAAAACACTTTGAA
>MKYW01000255.1:36927-47759 GCA_015776835.1 Aphidius ervi | reverse complement strand
AAAAAAAAAAAGGATAAAATTTATACAGCTAATATTTAATTGTTTAAAACAAAAAAAAATAAATTTAATATTGAAAATGTCAAGGTCTATCGGGGTCATCTTGGTAATTTTGTCTTTGGCATAATCGTGGTCACGATATTTATAATAATATATAGACAAATGCAAAAAAAAAAAATAATAAATAAATAAAATAAATAAAAAAGGCGTTCATTTAACGGGTTAATGATAATTGTGGTTAACCACAAAAGGCTATTCAAATTTTAACTTGTCACGCAAACATGCTTTAATACCATCAAAGGCATTTCAATTTATAACAACAAAAGAAGATAATATTATTAAAGGGACAAAATAAAAATTATCAAAAAAATAAATATATAATAATAATAATAATAAATAATAGTTTTGATAATATACACAAGTATATTTATTTATTTTTATTGTTGGTTGATGATCGATGCTCATGCGGTTGTTGGAGGTCGTGATTTTATAAAATTAAAATTGAAAAAAAATATATATATATATAAATAATGATTAAATATGAACGAAGGGTAATAAAATTATAAAGACAGAGTAGATTAGGTCCAGGTAAAAATTTTTTTTTTTTATCCACAGAAGCTATGAGACTACAATTTCAATATCCATAGCTTCACGTTCCAGGAAGTTTCAACGTCCTCCAACAATTTCTAGCCCTTTTTTTATTTTTCTATCTTATTTTTTTAGTCTCCAAGCCGACAATTGATACTCGTAATTTTTTCAACATTACATTATTTTTAAAATTATTATTATCATATTTTTTTTCCAACTAAAAAAATGTCGTTAACAGAATTGTTTATGCCAAGTCTATAATTATACTTTAAATCTATTTTTTTTTTTTTATTGAAAAGTTGAATTAAAAAAGACTGGAAAATTTTAAAATATTAAAACTTGATATTTTTTCAAGACGAGATGATTATTTAATTAGGAATTTCCTCTATAAATTTATATATATGAAATTGTTGCAAGATAAAAATATTAATAGTGTGTATATTCTCATTAAATTCAAATAATTTATTTATATTTTTTTGAGTTGTTATTTACACGCAATGACAAGTACCAGTCAAGTCATAAATATGTAAGCATGTTTAAGTAAATATTTTATATAAAATGAATAATATTGTTGATAATAATAATAATAATAAAAGCAAGGTCATGAGAAACCATCAACTTTCAGTGTCATCGTACTCTAGAATTTATTATTAGCCAAATACAACAACCGGTCATCCAACTTACTTTCATTCTTAAACAACTCTTTAACTTGTCACATTACATAACTCAATATACATCACTTAAATTCTTCAATACTCTATTTTTAACAATAATAAAAAATAAATAATAAAAAAAATAATATACAATAATTAGCATAAAAGAAAAATGCAAAAGTAAAATTTTTTTTTTTTAATAAATTCAAAATCGTTTCTCACGCAATACAGATAAATCTACTCGATGCACACCAGTAAATATAGTAAAATTATTTATATTAAAATGTTAATATAATCATGAAATAATAATAATAATAAAACCAAAAAAAAAAAAATAAATAAATAGAATAAAAAAAAAAATAGAAATAATTGAAGTAAAAAAAAATAAAAAAAAATGAAATAACAGTTTAAAATTGACGATTACCACGATCACATTTCGAATAACATAACAATTATATTTTAATATAATTATTATCATTATAAATATTGTAATTTCTATTATTTTTTTTTTATTTTTTCTATTGGTTGAATTGAAAAACACACGGTGCAGCATATAACTGTAATCAATAATCAAGCGTTTCATAATATAACGTATTTTAAAGTGTGTACGAATGACAATTCAAGCACGAAAAAATAAGAAAAAATTTATAATATATTTATTTTTTTATTTTTAAATTATTATATAGTTTAAAAAAATTTAATATTATATATTTGCAACGTCATGCAAACTGTCAACAATCATAGAAACATGTAATTTTAAATGTAACCAATAACCACATTTAAATAACTCTAGATGAATAATGATTATTGAAAAAATAAAAAAAAATATGTTTATTCAAAAAATATAAATAAATATATTTTAAAAATATAAATAAATATATAAATAAATTTTTTTAAATAAATAAATTTATCTATTTAATTAAAACTTGAATGAATATTTATTGAAAATATTTTTGTTTTGTTTTTTTTTGTAATTTTTAAATAAAAAAAATTATTTAATTATTTTAAAATAATTAAGTAATTATTTATAATATTATACGTTGATATTATTATTAATTTATTTTTGTTTTTATTTTTGTTTATTGACAGACTGGTGTACGATTGCCAGAGGGTGCATCAGCAGCACTTGAAAAACCAACAAAATACCATTACTATCCTCACAATCAGCATATTTATTTACTACCAGAATGTGCTGTACAACAAGTATGTAATGCAGTTTATGTGAGATTAAATTTCACTCAGCCACTATGTGCATGTCCAGGTAGATATCGTGATCCATGTAGTGCATCACTTAACAGTGATGATCTTCATACAACTGAACTTGTCACGGATTCACGTAGCAAGGTAATTTTACCAGTAATAAAAAAAATTTTTTTTTTTTTTTATTTTTAAAAATGATTACTCTTTCATATTTATATTATATTTTTAATTTAATTTATTATTATTATCAATTTAAACTACGTAGTTGGGAAATTTCATTTGACATATTGTTTTTTTTTTCTTTTATAAATTGGAATTTTAGTTGTTTAAATTTATCAAGTATTATTTAAATGCCAAAAAATGTGTTGACTCTTTGATTAAATATTTATATACTTGTTTAAAATCCCGATAATTAATTTTATTTTTTAAATAATTTGATAATTGTTTGTTTTATAAGAAGATTAAACTATAACAATAATTTATCTGATAATTAAATTTTAATGAATTGTTTGAAAATAAAAGTTTTACAGTAATTAACTTTGAACTAATTTACAATTACATTTTCTATAAATTAAAATAGACAGTGAATTAAATTATCTCAAAGAATGTCAATATTAAAATATTAAATTCACTTAAACATTTTTGTAATGGAAATATAAATTGGAATATATTTTATGACTTAAATATATTTCAATAAAATAGAAGTTACAAATGGCAATTTAAATTTTAAACGGTACTTTTAGTTGATGGTCACAATTTTTACAAAATTGATAAATAACTGTAAATTGATTTTTTAAATTAAAGTATTGTACTTTTTTAAATTTATAATTTAAAAAAAAAAAAAAATAGCCAATATTAATAAAAATAAAATAGATTAAAGAATAATAAAAATAAAAATTTATTCAATTTTATAAAATTCAACTTCAGAATAATCATTTCAGTTATAAAAACTTCATAATGAGGTAAAAAAAATTGAAATTACATAACTTTAGAAACAAAATCTTCAACTTGTAATAACAAAAAAGAATTATTATTATTTTTTTTTTCAATTATATTTTTTTAATGTCAGTATAACGTGCCATCTGAGATAAAAAATAAAAAAAAGCAATAAACATAATCAAAGGCTTGCAATAAATAAAAATAACATCAAATAAATAATAAATTTAAAAAAATTGCAATTTATATGTCTAATGAATTAGCAGGTGTCGATAAGCAGCACGTGGGTTTTTTTATAAGTGTTCAACAGACCATGAAACTCAAGTGAGATTAACAGTATACATTTAAATGAAAAATAAATAAAAAAAAAAAACAATATTATGTACTACTAAATTAAATATCATGTAGGAGGTAAAACCAGCTGAGATTAACTCGATGTTTGACACATTCAAAACCATTTCCTTATTATTTTTTATTTTATTTTTTTCTTCAATCAAACAAAATCTTAAATCCTAGACGTATACTTTATACTTGAAACTAGTATTTATACTATGTATAAATCTTCATTTTAATTTTATAATTATTAAATTTTCAAGTATGATTTATATATTTTGAAATAAATAATTTTATAATTGAGAATAAAAAAAATGTTTCTAGATATCTAGCTGGTTTTAAACTTGACCAGTAATTAATATTATTTTTTGATGCACATTACTTAATAATTTTTTAAGCATTTGTTTAATTTTTTTTATATCAAAATTAACTAGTTCCAATGCAACAGGTAATGATGTTAAAAAATATTTACTAAATGATTTTTTAAACACACTGATAAAAATTACCAACTGGTACACTTTTAAATATTTTTATTTAACATGTTATTAATGAAGAAATTGATTCAATTTTATTTTATTTATACGGAATCCCTATTTAACAAATTAAAAAATAATTTCTTCATTATTTTTTGATTTTTATTCATGTAGGATTTAGATATGTATATTTTTCAATAAATTTTCAAATAGAAAAAATTAATGTCAAGATTAAAACAAGCTAGCTTTTATTATTAAAAAAATAATTTGTTTATCATTTTTCATATTTTCATTTTGATATTTAATATACAGTTGACAGGTTAAACGAGACTCAATGACCGACATTAAATCGATATCTGGTGCATATCGTTTGAATCTGACCAGTTCGCTAGTAAAGTAAACTAGGACCTGATGCTTAAGCACAAATATTATAAATATATAAATAAAATATTATAGTTAATAAGGAAGAGCTAGAGATTAACCTGTTTTCCATATCCATAAATTAACTACCTCAATGTATTTTATTGAATTTTATATTTACTTTTTTTCCCCATTAAGTATATCTACTTGAATTTTATTTAATTTTTTTTAATTAAAGATTATCAATTTCATGTTTATCAAGTCTTGTTTTAAACAATTTGTCAACATATAAATATGAAAAATAATACAAGACACTTGTTAACAAGTTTGACCTTGAAATTTAATCAAAAGTAAAATCTCTATATGATACTTTGAATATTATTATTATTTTTAATTTAAAACAAAAAAATATTATCATATAGGTATGTTGTTTATTCAAGTTTTCAAACAAGTTGCAAATTAATTGGAAAACTTTTTAATGATAAATTTGCAATAAGAGAAATACTTGGAAAATTTGTATATATAAGATTCAAAACGAAAAAAAAATTCATGCTTGTTGACACTGAAGTTATATCAAAACTTTAATTTGAGAATATATTTTAAACTATGTGCTTTTTTTTCTATTAAAAATACAAACTAAATTTTAAAAGTAAATATTTTTCGAAAATAAAAAATTTATATTATTTAAAAAATGTTTAGTGTTGGCAATTGAAAACTGAATACGACAGGTGTCAGTGCAATTGAGTATTTTATAATACCACGGAAATAAACCCCAAGAAAAAAAATAAAAATTGACAATATAAATTGTAAAAAAAAAAAAAAATATTTTATTTTTCCAATTTTAAAGTAAAAATAAAATGTAAAAAACATGATTATATATCCAAAGAAGGTTTGACAAGTCTTTGAACATCTTGTCAGCAATTCCATGTCCATAAAAAAATTTTTTTTTTATAAAAAATATAAAACAAGTAACTTCACTTTCAGCTAGCTGAACAAGACTATCACTATTTCTGTCAACTTTTCATTTTTAAATAACAATAATAAAAAAAAAAAAAAGAAAACAAGAATAAATAAAGAAAATTAATTTATTTATTCTATTTTTCATTCAACAAATTTAATTAAAAATAATTGATAAATAATTACTTAAAAGATAATAATAAATAGTTAAGTATAAAGTAAATGACGTTAGTATAATTGATAATAAATAGTCACGGTAGAATTGATGATAAAAAAATATATTAATAAAACAAAAAAAAAAAATATATATTAATGTTAGATGAATTGAGTGGAGTAACTGTAATAATAAGTATAAAAATGGGTGGCCTGATGAAGGATTTACCAAGTGTACAATTTGATAAAAATATATAAATTGTTGTGTATATATTATAAAAAAATATGTTGGTTGTAATATAAAAACCATGAAGTTGATAAAAATAAAAATTCAAGAATGAAGGCCCCTTCAGCACCACGATGGATGTTTGTGATAACACAAGGATGTAGAGTACTTACAAGAATCTTGATAATACTTTAAGTACTTGGATGGAAAATAGAGTCAAATCGTGCTCTGGGGCCTTCTAACTTTCTCAACAACATACACTATCTAAATAACCAACATATTTGAATATGATTTAACAATGACAGAATTTAATATTATTTTTTTTCTTTGAAAATATCATGAAAAAATAGAAAATATATTTATTTATTTATTTATGAAAATGTTTTTAAATTAATATTTAATTTATTTTTTCTATTTATTTTTAAGGCTTTAACACTTGTTAAAACTTGTGAACCCGTTGGAGAAATGAGAGAATGCAGAGCACCAAAAGACTGGTCACTTCTTGCATTGCAAAATGTACGAACTGGAAAATCACATTATCTCGTTATTTGCAGATGTCCCGATACAAATATTCTTGGTAATATATTTTTTTTTAATTTAATATATAAATGATTGTTTTATTTTTAATTTTTTGGTAATTTTAAAAATTTTTTATTTATTAATTTTAGAGGGACCTATGAGCCATGATCAACCAACATATGCCAGTGTGCCTGGAATTAAAGTTTATGGTATGATGTGCACACAAAAAATTCGTCGAGGACGTGAATCAAGACATTCACGAAAAATATTTGGTAAATTTTTTAATTAAATAAATACGTATATTTAATTATAAAAAAAATTTTTAATTACGTGAATTTATCTAGACACATTTAGAAAATATTTTTATGAAATTTTTAATTAAAAAATTCGTTCTTTTAATTTAACTATTATTAATAATTAAATATTTTCAACTCAAAATAAAATTAAAAAACTATCTAAAATGTCTTTATATTTTTTAGATAAATAATATATTAATTATTTATTTTTTTTTTTTTCAATTTTTAGGACAAGGCGTAACAGAAAATAGACCAGCATTTCCATGGCACAGAGTACCAGAATTAATGAAAATTGCAAACTGGGCTTAAATTTAAAAATAATAACATAAAAATCATGATAAATCAATAAACTAATCCATAAAATATCATACTATTTATTTATAAAAATAAAATATTATCATCTAATATAATATTTTTCTCTAATTTATATATCTATCATTTTTAATAACATTATTTCGACCCTCATGATAATGAAGAATATAATATTATCATATATTCATTCTTGCATTTATTTAAACATTTAATTATAGTTTATTATTAATTTACTACGAGTTATCAACAAGCATAAAATTATTATCAGTATAATAAATAATTCATTGAAAACTTAAGAGCCATCAACAACAATGTACCAACATTGTGCATGTGAATTATAACAACTTTCAAAACATCATAAAAAAAAAAAGAAAATAAAAAAAAAAAATATTAACTCGAGTGTAACTAAACTTTGTGTTTATACAATGCTCGTTGACGTGTAAAATAACACGTACGTTTAATAATGTAGGATTTTAAGTATCACTATATTTATTTAAGTTATGTTTTGCTATATTTACTCGAACATTACGTGCTTATAGAAAAATAAAAATAATAATAGATAAATCAAGAGAGAGATGTGATTATTCTCAAAATTAATAGTAATTAAATAATTTTGATTCATCAATATTTGTAAATAAATTGAAATAATAATAAATCAATTTAAAACAAAAAAAATAATAATTTATATTTTTTTTTTTTGGCTAACTTTCATTTGAAAAATTAAAAATAATTTTGTTGTTATTTTTTAAACTAGTAAATGTTGATTTCCAATGATAGAGAAATTGGAGAAAATTTTTATTGAAAATCAAGGTGACAAGATGCTTGATTAGTCATTGAAAAAAAGAAAAAATAAATAAAAAAAATTACTTTCTACTTACCAAGAACATCAGATTTGACCAAAACACTGCATGAATACATGGGAGTTACAAGACGAGGTCTACGTAATTTAAATGCACGTCTGCAAGCATCTTTGAATGTTGAAATTAACTGTCCACCTAGATGTTCTTGACTGGTTCCGCTCTCACTAAAAAATAATTAAATTCATTTTTACTTTGATTAAAAAGGAAAATAAAAAAAAATAAGCAACAAGTTTAAGAGTATAATGAAAGTGGCTTTTACCTTTGTGAATCTCTTTCATGAATTTCCAATTTATTGACAACAAAGCATACACCAGTCATTGGTTCTTCGCACAATGGACCAGCAACAGTAGCTACTTGGAAGCCATTTATAATACTGATGTCATAAGAAGCTCTTATATCCGTTGAACGATTTGAATTAAATTCCCAGAATGGCTTTCTTACATAATCAGTTTCATTAAGAAGTATATTTGGTCCACATTTTCTTGGACCAAATGACCAAATTTTATCAATAACATCACCCCATCCAGCTTCAATAAATGCACTTGATAATTCAGCTTTAAATAAATCAACAGCTTTTTGTTTTTTTTCACTTATACATTGATCATTCAATGATAATTTATCCAAATCAGTCAAATCAAAATTATCATTTTTACCAAATTTTTCCCAATAAAGATCAAGTTCTTTTATTAAATCACAATTTTTTTCAATTAATTTAATAACATTATCAGGCAATGGTTTAGCATCAATAACAAAATAACATTGACGATTTGATGTCCAAAATTCTAATTTATAATCATCATTTTTTTTATTATCATTATTTGTTATTAATTCATTAACCATATCAGTTTTTGGTGGTGTAACAATTGTCTCACGAAATGGTACAATTGGTTCAGAAACAATAATATCAATTTTAGCATAATGTAATTTAAGATCTTCTAGACAACGTTGAAGATGTACTTCACCAGCAGTATTTAATACAATTTCACCAGTTTCTTGTATATGCATTAGAGCACATGAATCAGCTTGATTTAATAATTTTAATCCATTTATTAATTTTTGTAAATCACAAGAATTAACTGGTTCTAATGCAACACGTAATATTGGTACTGTTAATGATGTTAACTCACTAAATGATGGACAATATATATCTGTTGATATTGTACCTGTTTTTAATATATTATCTTCTAAACCACCAATACCAAATACATTACCAGCTGGTACACAATCAATTGTCTTTAAATCACGTCCCATTAATAAATATAATTTTTTAATTGTTGTTTTTGTAATATAACAACCATTTTTTAATTCTTTTATTGTACTTGGTGGTGTTATATCTTCACCAGAATTTATTTTATTTATAATATCATTTGGTTTATGTTTTGGACCAAGTATATATACCTCTGAGCCTTCTTTTATTGTACCAGAATAAATTCTTGCAAATGCAATTAATACACTATCATCAATTGTCTCATCATCATCATTAACATCAACATGATTATTTATTTCAGCAATTGTATTAATTGGTATTTGTTCTTCTACTTGTTTGCCATTATTTTGTTTTTCTAATTCCATTTTAGCAGCATGACGTTGACGTGCCAATTCATGTCTTTGTGTTAATTCTTCTTGTGTTAATGGTTTTGCTTTAAATTCTGGTAATGATTTACGTTCAATTGAAAACATTTTTGATACAAATGCAATAATTGGTGAATCATCACTTGAATTACATGATAAAAATGCATTTTTTAATTTTTTTGTTTCATTTGGAAGATTTAAAAATTCATAATTACCAGACATAAGACGTTCAATTTTATCTGATGTTAAATTATTTGGTGATGGTACTGTTTGACATATCATATTTAATGTTGTTTTAGCTAATGGTAACCATTGTGAAAATATAACTTGTAATTTAACTTTAACATCAGTTAATTTAAAATCTCTTTTAGTTAATTTAATATTCATTTTATCTAAACAACGTAATAATATATCATCTTCTTTTCTACCAAGTATAATATCATTTAGCTTCCATATATTTTCTAATATTAATGATACAAATAATGGTTTTTTAGCTTTTAATTGTGCATTTTTCATGATTTTTTTTTCTTTAACATTTAACCAATAATCACCCCATAATGTTTTCATTAATGTATTATAACTACATCCAATTTGTTTTGAATATATATTAGCAAATTCAGATATACCAAAACCCCAACTATCAACTGAACTAGCAAATAATACATTTCCTTGTTCTGGTGAAAAATATAATTGTGAATCATCAGTATTTTCAAGTGCTGATTGCCAATCAGCAATTGGACGTTCCATTAATATATCATTTGAATTATCATCATTATTTTTATCATTTGTATTTATTAATTTATCTTCACGTTCCATAATATCACTTGTAAATAATTCACCCATAACAGCATTAACTTGTTCTAATACTTGTACAAGATGTACATATGCATCAAGTGGTGTTAATTTTAATTCATTAATAAGTCTATCAATTTTATTAAGTACCAATACTGGTTTTAAACCTTCAATGTATGTCATTGATAATGCACTTCTTGTTTGTGGACATACACCTTCAACAACATCAACAACAATTAATGCACCATCACATAAACGTACAGCTGTTGATACTTCACTTGCAAAATCAACATGTCCAGGTGAATCAATTATATTTATTAAATAATCATTTGAATTATAATTATGATGTAATGATATTGAACTTGATTTCATTGTTATACCACGTTCTTGTTCATCTGGACGAAAATCCATATAACGTAATTTACCAGCAAGTTTTTCTGATATTATTCCATTACTTGCAACAAGAGAATCAGCAAGTGTTGTTTTACCATGATCAACATGTGCCAAGATACATATGTTTCTAATATTTGATGGATTTTTTTGTAACTCTGGAAGTAGTGTTGAATCAAGGTGTCTTCTTTTATCCATTTTTTTTTTTTTTTTTT
>MKYW01000255.1:25540-36031 GCA_015776835.1 Aphidius ervi | reverse complement strand
TTTAAAAAAGATTATAAAATATATGTAATAATTATTTGTTTGTTTTTATTAAGATTATTATCATTTTCCGGTTTTATTGTTTTTATAGAATTTTCATGTAACAAAAATTAATAATTGTTATTATTTAATCTCGGGAGAGTGGTATATAAAAACAAGCTGATTTTGAATGAGGATTAGTATTCAACAGAGTGATAAGGTCCAACCTAGGTCCTTTTTAAGTAGACAAAAAAAATTACTATTTAACAATGTTGAAGTTATTGATTTTAGCTTGCCTTTGTTCGGCTTTGGTAAATATAATTTATATTATTTTTTTTGTAAATAATTATATAAATTTAATGTTGTAGGAAAAAAGTTGAATGATTTTTTTTTCTATCTATTTGTTTATATATTTTTAGTTGGTCGATGGTATTAAAATAAAAAGCCGTTCTTTTTCGGGTCCTTTATCTGAAGATAAATTTACTCAATCCATGCATTCAAACAAACACAGAGTAAGTGTAAAATTTAATAAAATAAATTATTAAAGTTTAAAATTTTTTTTTTTATCATTTAATTAGATTAAATTGTTTTTTTTTTTTTTATTTTATCTAAAATATTTAATATGAATACTATAGGCTGCTCGTCAAGCACCTGGACCAGGATCAATGCCAGAAGGAGAAGCTTCTATGGATCATGGAAATTTTCCAGGTTTTCCTAAAAATCAAGAAGCTGAATTCAACCATCCAAACATGCAAAGAGTAAGTGTAAATATAAAAAAAACATAAAAAACTTTTTATAAAAATAAATAAATTTATGTAAAATAAAATAACATTTAAAAAAATTTTTATTAAATATATATTATAAAGTTTTTTACAAAAAAAAGTTATTATTTATTAAAGTTTAAGTAGAAATAAAATTTCTTTATCATCTTTAATAAATAAAAAATAATAAAAAAAATTAACTATTTAAGTTTAAAATGTTTTTTACAATTTAATTGAGTTTAATTGTTTTTTCTTTATTTTATTTAAATTATTTAATGTAAATACTTAGCGTACTCGTCAAGCACCCGGACAAGGACCAGTACCACCAGGAGGAATGACTGGAGGTCAAGGAAATCTTGGTATGCAAGGATTAGGAAATATTCCCGATCCAACAGCTTGGATACAAAAAGGACAAGAAGTAGCAGCTCAATTTGTCAGAGGACGTCGTCAGGCACCATCACAACAGCCAAAAAATGGCTAACATGCCAAAGGTAAAAATTACCTCTCAGAAAATTATTAAATTAAAAATCAAATATATTTTCATAATTATTCATATAAACACAAATAAATCAACAAAAGTATTTTTTATTTATATTTTTATTTACTTTAAAATAACAACTTTAAATAAAATTGACAACAGTTCATCAAATATCTGTAATTTATTTTATTATAAATGATTTCAATAATATATTCAAGATTAAAACAAATTTTGTTTATTAATTTCAGGCTTTTCCACAACCATCAATGGAACCACAACTACAAAAAATGACAATGGACGCAAATAAATAAAATGAACGAATTAATTAACCACACAGTATTTATATGTAGAAAAATATATTCACACCAGTAAATCCCTTTTGCACTTAGCACAGATATAAAATAAAAAAAAACTTAATCAGCAAAATAAATGTGTTTATCTTTATTATAATCCTTTTTTTTTTCAAATAAATAATAATGACAATGTCTTATCAATAAATCCAGATAGGAAATATTGATAAGATCGATAAGAATCATAATGACTATTAATATCATCTTGTAATTTTAACTTTAAATATTGCAAAAACAGTCAATACGTGTTGCTTTAAAAAAAAATTAAAATTACATTTAACAATATAATTAAACAAAAAAAAAAAAAACAAAATGCTACGTAGAACAAAAATGGATAAATTTCTTGAAGCTGAAAATACAGGTAATTATTTTTAATTATTATAAAAAAATTTGATCTATATCATTTGTAGAAAAAAATAATTAAATGTCCAAGAATTTCAATGTTAATTAACAATAAAAATAATAATAATAATAATAATAATTGTCGTTGGTAATTATTTTTAATGATATATTTTCCTGTAAATTATATAAAATTTAATAAATAATTAAACAAATATTTATAGTACATTTAAAGGATGAAATATTATTATCACCAATAACAAAATATCTACTACCAACTCTTGTCATTGGAATGATTTTAATATCCGGTGTTTATGTGACAATGTTAGTGGTCAATTCGAGTGATGACAATTGGATTTCATCATGTGGAATTCAATCAACTTACTATGTAAATTGTTTACCTGGAAAAATATCAAATTACGAGATGTGTATTTCAATTGGATGTTGTTGGAGTGATGTATTATCTATCTGTTATCATTCAAACCCTTCAAGTCATGGTTACACTCAATTGTCATCAGATCAAATTTACAGTAAGTCTTGTAATAAAATTAATCTATTATATTTTTTTTATAATAATATTTTTTATCAATCAAAAATATCAAGCACTAAAACCGAGAAAAAAAATTAGTCCACTTGGCAGTAAAAATCGTCAACAAGTATTTTTAAATACATCAAGAATAAATGAAAATCATTTTAAATTTTCATTTAATACAAATCCAACAATTGAAGAAAAAAAATTAATTAACATGAATGATAAATTAAATGAAAATTTAAAAAATACAGAAATTGGTAAGAAAAATTTTAATAATTTAATAACAATATTATATAAATTTTTTATGCTTTATTATATTAATTTTTAAAGATTCATCATCAAATATATCAATTGTAATAAATAATCCAGAATTTTCTATAACTGTTTATGAAAAAAATATTCCAATATTTACAACGTCAAAAGGACCACTAATATTGACTGATAATTACTGGGAAATGACATTATTATTAGCTGACATTGTCAGTATTTATGGATTGAATAGACTTGAATTAAATGGAACAACATCATGGAACTATGACACTGGTAGTGGTAGCTACATACCAGCCTTTGTGGGAATTAATTATAAGGGTTTTGGAATTGGTTGTGTCATTGATTATCTTGGTCCTCTTGAATCAGAGGTATAATAATTTAAATATTCAAAAAAAATCTCATTTACAATTCGATATTTTATTTCTTTGTAAGAAAAAATATCTATTAATTATACAAAAAATGTTTTTTACAATTCAAATAAATTTTTTTATTATAAAAAAGTAATATATATATTTTACACAGAATATTTTGTTAATTAAATTTAATATTTTTCTTTTGATAAAAGTAAAATATTATGTATAAAATATTTTTTTTAATTTGACATTATTACATTGAGATTTTTCTTTTTAAAATTATTTTTAATGGAAAAATAATTTTATAATTAAAAAAAAAAAAACCATTTACTTGTTGTAAGTAGTTTTTATTTATTTTTTTTTTTAATTTTAATGGTTTATTAGTTACATATATAATTATTTATATATTATTTTAACAAAAAGGTACTGGATAAATCAAATTTAATTATCCTGAGAGGCATGTCATTACCGGATGTAATTAATTTACATGTTTTCATTGAAATAACACCACTAGATGTGGTAAAACAGATGAGTAAACTTATCAAACAATTAAATCCATCAAAAGTAACAAAACAAGAGTCAACATTTGAACTTGGTTTACACGTGTGTCCTGATAATAATAAAAACATACAAAATGACATTGAAACAACAATATTAAATATGAATAATTACAACGTACCATGGAATAGTCATTGTGTTAATAGTAAATTTTATCAAACATTAGATGAAACAATGAACAAACAAGAAGCTGAAATATTAAAAAATACAAGTGACAAGTTAATAAAAATAAATAAAATTGTCATACCTCATCTTACACCCTTGGTAAAGTTTGAAAATTTAAATTTCCAACATAAACATGTTATATAATATTTGATTAAACTTTTACACAGGTTTCATCAAGTGGCAAATTACTTCAGCAACTTTCAAACATGTCATTATTACTTTTAGAAAATTCAATGTATTTAAAAAAATTTTATGTTGGTATATATAATAATGATAATATTATTTATCCAAATTGGTTTGATGATAAAACACTTGTTGTTTATGAAAATTATTTATTAAATTATTTAAATATATTTAAACAACCAAATTTTATTTATATTAAAAATTCATGGCCAATTGATGAAACAAATTATACTTTTAATTTTAAAAATTTTGATTATATGCCAAAGGTAATAATTATTAATTAATTAATTTATTTTGATATGTAATTCAAAATTTTATGTGAATAGAATTTAGCAAAACAAATGACAAATGGAACAATTCCACCTGGATTACTATCATCAACTTCGAAATATCATTATCAACATCACAATGAATATTCTATGAAATTTATAAATTTTATAAATAAATATACTATTGGAAGAAAAATAATGAAACAAAATAATATAATTGGATGGACTGGTTTACGTGAAACTATTATTTATGGAGTTAGTTGTGGTTTTGTTGGGCAACTTCCACAACCAATATACATATGTGGAATATTTCAAACATCCGCTGAATTATGTACCAGGTAGTATTCATTGTATTTCATAGAATTATAATGTCAAATATTT
Source organism: Aphidius ervi (assembly GCA_015776835.1). Taxonomy (NCBI): domain Eukaryota; kingdom Metazoa; phylum Arthropoda; class Insecta; order Hymenoptera; family Braconidae; genus Aphidius; species Aphidius ervi. The sequence continues at coordinate 31,416 of MKYW01000255.1, read as the reverse complement.
GCTTGAAATACAATATAAAATCTAATTTTATATTCCAATAAAATATGGCTTCTATTATTTCTATAAAATTGAAAAGTAAAATTTATATTTAACTATAAAATATATATAGTTTTTAATATTTTTATAAACAAAAAAAAATCTAAATTTAATTGCTATTTTAAAGATGGTATGCAGCAGCAGTTGTATTTCCATATATAATTGCAATTCCCGAAAATTTACCAGGTGGTAATTGGTTAAATAAAGGAACATCAAAATATGCAAGTAAACTTCTTCAATTTCGTCATAGTTTTTTGACATATAAAAATACACTGATACATGAATATAATTCATATGGAACACCAGTACTTGCACCGACATTTATTCATTATCCACTTGAAGAATTCACAAGCCATACATTAGATCAATTTATGTGGGGTGAAAGTATACTCGTGGGTAAGAAATACAATGTTTTTTAAATTTTTTATTCCATTTTTTTTTTTGTTCAAGATTATATTTCTTTTCAAGAAATTTTCCTTCGTATTATGAAACATTAATTTTGACTGACAACGTATTATATTCACAGTATTATATTCATAACTTTCTAGAGATTTTAAAAATAAAGCTTGATAATGGTTTCAGGTCTTGTTATAACACCAGGAATCATGCAAGTCAAAATGCATATACCTGGTAACTTGTCATGGAGACATTTACAAGATGGTCTTGAAGTGCAACCAACAAAAGAAAATTCAATTTCTATTGTTGCACTGGAAAATGAACTAATAACTCTCGTTCGTCCTGGTTATATTGTACCAGTTGAAGAGGTAATTTAAATCATTACATTTATAATATCAAAAATATATTGATTATATTTTTATTATCATCAGGCATTATCAGGCACATCAACAGTTAAAAATTCTTTAATATTAAAAACAAATTTAGCTTGTATTACTGATGGAGATAACTTTGCTAATGGAAAAATTGGATATGCTGTTTATACATTTTTATATATAAATTTTAATAACAACAACTTGACTATCAGCAATATTATTAATGTCAAAAAACAAGCATGCATTGATTTATCAACATTACCAACGTTAATTCACTCTTTTGAAATTCTTGGTGATAATATTTTTGAAGTTGACATTGATATTTGTCAAATTATTGATGATAATTACAGTGTATTATTAAATAAATAATTTAAATTTATTTATAAATGTTGCTTATTAATTGTAAATTTAATTATTTATATATGAAAAATTTTAATAGTTATATTTTATATTAAAAAACAATTATAATTTAGTGATTGAAATCTTTTTTTTTTTAACTGATTTAACTCTTTGATAATGGAAGATTATTTTATATTGATGAATAATTAATTTAATTGTTAAAAGATAACATAATCTAGATGAAAAATAAAATTTTACGTATATTGGTAAATGCATTTTTATGTCTTGCGCATATCGTTTATATAAATTTTCCTTGATATTCACATTCACACTGGTGACTCCACTAAGATAGGAGCTAAAAGTGCATTGTGTTTTTTTAAAAAAATTTTATTATACATTAATGCAATGTATAAATAATAGAAAAAACAATTTTTTTTCTAAATAAAAATTAACAGTTGATAAAGTTTTTTTTCAAATAAATAAAAAAAAAATTTTTTATGTTTATTAAAAAATTTTTAAAAGTTGAAAAAAAATATTATAAAATCAGTGGTTTTTTTATTTTAAAAAATTAATAATAAATATTATTTATTTAAAAATAAATCAAAGTGATAAATGAATATTTTATATTATATTTAAAAATGTTAAATGTTAAAAATTTGATAATTATAAAAATTAAAATTTTTTTTAATTAAGTGTTGTTATAAATTTAATTTACATTGTCAATAATAATAATTAAAATAAGTGAAATAACAAAATGAATATGGATATCAATGCAATGTGAGTATAAAGAAACAATTTAAATTAATTTCACTTGATTTCCTCACGTTGATATCAACAAATTAAAAACTTTGATGAATAGAATTTGATTTATTTTTAAAATCTTGATCTCTGCTATTTTAAATCTTCATTTGTCAATTAAAAAGTTGAAAAGAATTAATAATAATTGAATCCTATTTGTTCTTATTGGTTATTCAATTTTTCACTCAAATAAAAATTGAATAAAATCAGTTAAAAATATATAATTATATCATAAAAATACCATTATAAAATTTTTCAAATTTTCAAAAATATTAAAATTTATAAAATCCACTTTTTTGATAAAACAATAAATACAATAATTGTATGTAAATAATTATTACGTTATTAAAAATTACAAGATAATGATTGTATCTATTATTTAAAAAAAAAAAAACAAACATTTGAATTAATTTATTGAAAATAAAATAATAAAATAACTGTATTTTTATTTGAGTAAATTGGGATAAATAATTTAAACTTTTTGAAAATACTACTCAACATTAATTACTATTTTTTCCTATTGTTTGAATATTGTGTAAACAATGTAGTGTCAATGCAAACAATTACCCTTTGATAACTATTAAATGTAAAATTAATTAATTTATCGAAATAATACTGCTTGACTTATGTCAATCAACACGTATATATAAATGCAATTTAATTAATTTCACAGGAGTACAACAACAACAAATCTAAACAATATAGATGTTGCACCTGCTAATGCAACACTACCACCAAGTTTGACATTTACAAATCATTCTCTTACAGTTGTTATAATATATTGTATGTGTTTTATCATTGCTGCTGTTGGTAATTTAACTGTATTTGTAACATTGTCAAGAGGAAGATATAGAAAATCACGTATATCATTAATGATTTGTCATTTGTCAGCTGCTGATTTACTTGTTACATTTGTCATGATTCCAGTTGAGGTAAAATTATTATTTATTTATTTATTACTAACATGACATACATGACATAATTTTAATTTAAAATTATTTTTATATTTTAATAATAATTAAAATATAGTCCAGATGATAATAATATTATTTTATGCCGAGGAGAGAAAATTGCAATCACTTGAAACAATATCGATCTTTTAGTTTTCATTTTAATTTCTAATTTTAAAATACAGACAAAATTATTTATCATCTATTTGAGGACAATGAACTTTTTAATCAAATTAAAATTGTCACTCACTTGGATAGCTTATTAGCCAGTATCAATAATAGATTTTTTATTTTTATTTTTAATCAATATATATTTTAATTTTTATGATATTATATAAAATATTATAAAAAATTTTTTATCATTATTATTTATAATAATTTTTATAGAATCTATAATTTAATTTGAACAAATATTGAAATTAAATTTATATAATTCATAGAAAGTTAAATTGAATTATTTTATTTGACAAATGAAATTATGTCACAATCATGTTAATTTATTAATAAATAAAAATATCATTGACATTTTAATTGTTTAATAAAAAAATATTATCGACAGGTGAGTTGGCGTGTTACAGTACAATGGGTTGCTGGAAATATTGCTTGTAAAGTATTTTCATTTCTTCGTGCATTTGGTCTTTATTTATCAAGTAATATTCTCGTCTGTGTTTCATTAGACAGGTAAACATATATAGAGTATATAAATTTTTAAACTATAATTTTTAAAAATTGAATTAAAACAATATTGAATTTTTTTCTAAAAAAGATATTTTGCTGTTCTTCATCCATTAAGAGTTACAGATGCAAAAAGACGTGGTAAAATTATGCTAACGATTGCTTGGATAAGTAGTATTATTTATGCAACACCACAGGTAAATTTTTTTTTATATGCAAAAATTTTTTAAACACTGAATTTAATTTTTTTTTTAAATATTTCAATAATTAAATTTCACCCACAAATTAAATATCCTTTTTATTATTTAAAAAATAATTTTATTTTATAGATAATTAAATTATATAAAAATATTTTTCCAATAAACTAGAACAGGAATTTTTTTATGCTATTAATAAAGTATTTTTAACATATTTTCAAATAAAATTCCAATGGTTAGTTTAATAAAAAATTAAATTAAAAATATTATGAAATATATAAACAATTAAAATGAATTTTTCTTTCTCATTAATTTTAATCGAGTGTTATTTTATTCATACAATAATATTTATTTACATTTATCTAGTGAATATTTTTAAAAAATAATAAAATGAATGTAAAAAAAAAAAAATAGAGAAAATGATGATAAAAATTATTTTATACATTTAAAATATAATTTTTAATATTTTTTAAGTAAATAAATATTTTATTTGTTTATTTTGTTGATATTAAATTTTTTTTTCCTTTTTTTTCAGTGTTTTATTTTTCATGTATCAACACATCCAGAATTTCCAGATTTTCATCAATGTGTTACGTTTGAATCATTGGATAAAAAATCAGAAAATTTATATGCAATATTTTGTGTATTAGCAATGTATTTTATTCCATTGATAATTATTTGTTGGGCTTATACAAAAATATTATGTGAAATAACAAGCAAAAGTCGTGGTCTTGATCAAGGTATAATTGATTTTTTTTAAATATATTTTTCAATTGCCAGAAAGCTAGTATTATTCAATGATCCAATTAAATTTAATTAATAAAAAAAAAATGATATTTCTTTGTATTATTTAAGTTATTCCAAAGTCAAATAGCAGTAACACTTGTGATAGCACTGGAACCAGTACAACTGGCAGTAGAATGAGACTGAGAAGATCAGACATGAGTTGCATTGAACGAGCAAGAAGTAGAACCCTCAAAATGACAATAACAATTGGTAAATAAAAATACAATTTTTTTATAAATTTAAATAATACAATAAACTAATTAAAATGAAAAAAAAAAAAGTTGCTGTATTTATTCTTTGCTGGACACCATATGTTGGAATGTTACTTTGGTAAAAAAAAAAATAAAAAATAATAAAAATAAATAGATGATTCGTTAACTACTTTTAATTATTCATTTAATAATATATTTTGTTTATTTGATTCAAGGTACACAATTGATCGTCCAAGTGCTGAAAAAGTTGATTCAAGAATACAAGAATTTTTATTTTTGATGGCTGTTAGTAATTCATGTGCAAATCCACTTGTTTATGGAAGTTATGCTATTGATTTTCGTAAAGAATGCTGTAGATGTTTTTTACCATATCCAACAGCATCATCATCAAGAAGAATGGAAGGAGCTTATGAGCTTGCTAATCGTAATAACAATGGTAATTTATTTTTACGAAATTTAAGAACAAAGCTGGCGCCCGGGACAATCATGTAAATTCGACTAAAATTATTTTAAATTATTTAAATTTCAATGATGATTTACAGTATATATTTTTATATACATGTATATTTTATTATAATAAAAATTATTGTACATAATTTTAGAATTGTTAATTCGACGAAAAAAGTGCGTTATATATTTGTTGCAGGAGGAATGATTCGTGTTAAAAAAAACCCGGGCGTCAGCTCAGTTATATGTGCTGTTATTCCTGATATTCTTAAAGGTTTGTAAAATTTATAATTCAATGTACACTTTTTTAATTAACAATAACATTGATCTACTTGAATTTATACTTAAAAAAATTACATTTTTTAGGTAAAGACAGTAAAAGTACACAGTATTCTGGTATTGCACTGTTACCAATGAACTCAGACAGACAAAGAATATCAGAAAGTTTATCTTCAAAAAAATCACTAACTGTTGTATAATATTAATTTTAAAAAATAATTAATGTACTTTTTTTACAATAAAAAAAAAAAAAGAAACAAAAATGTTTAATGTTTCAAATATTGTGAGTGTAAATTTGAATGCAATTTGATAAAAAAAAATTGATGCTCACGTCCGGTTACGTGTGTTCACAAAAATTCATGAATTAAAGATTTTATAATAAAAAAA
>MKYW01000255.1:7872-24700 GCA_015776835.1 Aphidius ervi | reverse complement strand
TGATCTTGATACCAACACAATGTCAAGACCTTTTGCAGCAAGTGCTTCAGCAAATGCTTTACCAAGACCATCAGTTGCACCAGTTACAACAGCCCACCTACCTTGGGTTGCAACATCAAGACCAAGACCAATTGATGGTGCTATTAATTTTTTCCAAATAAATACAGACAAATGTATTATTATTCGTAACTTAATTGTTACAATAATCATCCAACATAAGAATGACATTTTTCCTTTTATTTCGAGTCGTTATTAACAATAAAAAGCCACAATAACAAAGAGATTAGAACAAGAACAATTGGAGTCCAACAGTGTTTGCCAGTTTGATAAATGACAATGTTTAAAACTGATATTTGGCCATTGAAAATAAGTCGACTCTTAATTTAGCTGAGAATATTCATTTATAAAATATATTAATAATTAATGAACTCGTTGAATACAAGTGCTGATTGTCGTAAATATTTCATGTAGAAAAACTGCGTCATGCTGCATAAAAAAATAATAAATAAATGCTGATTTATACAATTTATAAATTGACATAATTATAATATCTTTTCTTAATAATAATTATATACTAAAAATTAAAAATAAATTTAAAAAAAAAAAATACAAAAACATGTATGTTTATTGAAAAATAAAAATATAAAATTTATTTCATATTTTTATACAATACACAAACTAGCATATATATTTGAGCAATATGATACTGCTGATTAAAATAATCATTATAATTTGATACCACGGATATGAAAAATTTAAAAAATTTTTTAAATGCCACGTCAACGTGGCTCTATTGACCTTTGTACTGTATCACATGATTTTAAATAAATTACTTTTGTTAAATAATTTTTTTTTTTTTTTCAAATCAATTTAAACAATTTTATTAAAATTATTAAACACTTATTATTATTATCAATGGTTAAATATTTCCATGACACAAACTTTAACAAAAAAAAAAAAGAAATTAATCAAAAGAAAATTGTAATTTACTGAAAGAAAAATAATAAAGAAAAAAAGCCACTATTATTATCACTCAATTGGAATTTCTTTTTTACTTGATAATTTACCAAGATCATCATCATTTTTATCTTTTTTTCTTAATGCACGACCACGAATATTAAGCATTGTTCTTGCAACAAGCCATATTGCACCTTTTTCACAAATACATTTTAAACCATTGACAAATCCAATGATAAGACAATGTGGTGGATATCCAGTTGTTCTTGATTCAATTCCAACAGTTTTTAAACAAGCCTCAACAAATTTTTCAGGTGTTGGTGCCATCCATGTTGCTTTTCTTAAATAAATAATTGAATTTACATACATAAATTTGATGATAGATATATAAATAAAAATTAAGGAAAATAAAAATTATTTTTACTTTATTTTGGACATTTTTGTTGCAACTGGACCAGGAAGTACACACTGTACAGTAACACCTCTTGGTGCTGCTTCAGCAGCAAGATCAGCACTTAATTTATCAACAAATGCTTTACTTGCAGCATATACTGATAAATATGGACTTGGTATTGCAGCAGATGTTGAGCTAATATTAATAACAACACCTTTTTTTCTTTCCATCATGCCTGGTAAAACAGCACGTGTTACACCAGTTGTACCAGCAACATTTAATTGTAATATTCTTGCAATTAATTCTTCTGATATACTTGTAAACATTTCTGGATGATCATAACTTGTACCAGCATTATTAATAAGTACACCAACCTTGAATAAATAAAACCAACAAAATTATTTATCAATAAAACAATGTCTAATTAATAAAATCTACCTCAAGTTCTTCAATTGCTTTGGCTATTTTAGCATAGACAGGTTGACCTTCAGTCAAATCAGCTTCAACAATTTTAGTTGATACACCATATGCTGCTTTTATTTCAGTTGATACATTTTCAAGTTTTTCCAATGATCTTGATACCAACACAATGTCAAGACCTTTTGCAGCAAGTGCTTCAGCAAATGCTTTACCAAGACCATCAGTTGAACCAGTTACAACAGCCCATTTACCTTGTGTTGCAACATCAATACCAAGACCCATTGATGGTGCTATTAATTTTTTCCATGTTAATACAGCAATACGAATTAACATTCGTAAACCAACTGCTGCAACAATTACAATTGCAAGCTTTTCCCAGCATGTTAATGCCATTTTTCTATAAAAATTAAATAATATATATATTTTTTATTATCATTATAAATATATATTTAAAAATCTATAAATAAAATTTTACCAAAGATTAAAATATAAATTAACACGGCAACAGTTTGACGAAGACTGTGACGAGGACAAAGGTGTTTTATGATAACAATGTTATCAGTCTGGTCATCGTGAACAAACTTACACGTTGACCAACGATGTTAAACGATTTAAAACGAATTGATTATTTAATGTTAATTTATTATTTGATAATATATTCTATTTACCCACCAATAGTTCAAGTGTAATCAAACATTTTAATCAAGTTTTTTTTTATCTATAATTTTCTATTTTTTTTTTTTTCTTTTTTCTAATTATAATTTATAATTTAAAAAAAAATAAAATAAAACGTAAAAAACAAAATTATTTGTCACATTTAAAGTACCTTTTTTTTTTTTACATATTACAGAATTAAAAAAAAATTTAATTATTCTTTTAAAATCAATAATGCGTATTTTTTTTTTTTTCGTAAAAAAACTTGCAAGTATTTTTATTCTTTATAAAAAAAAAAAAAAAAAATGTATATCGATAATGTGAATAATTATAATAATTATCTATGTAATATATTTTTTTAAAAACAATTTATCATTATTAAAAAAAAAATAATATCTATAACTTACATGTCAATCACATCAGTTATTCCAGAATCGAAATTTCTCTTGTAGAAATTATTTTAAAAACGTAAAGAAATATTATATAAAAAAAAATAATTCAACTATGATATAATAATATTTTCAAACACAAAATATAATATAATTTATTATTTTGATAAAATAAATATTATTGTCTGTATGAATGTTATGTTTTAACTAAACTCCATGTTAACCCACCACCCAAACGATGGCAGAACACGCGGTCGATTGCTTCACGTCAACGGTTTACTAGCGCGCGCGCAATGTCATGGTTAAATTTATCCCCACTAAAATACATACCATATACATTTATCCATATATATTTTATAAAAGCCTTTCCTTACTTTTATTATATATTTTTTTTTTTACCTGTCATATACCTATCTACCTCTTTCTTTGGCACACTTATCAGCCTGGTTTCTTCAATTCAGTCACTGGCTTCTTCAACACGATCAACATGCTGCTGATACCACCACAATAATAAAACTAGGCTATTTTATAAACAACAATTTAAATTGCTATTTTATTATCATTATTATTATTATATTTAATTGTTTGGTAAAAAAAAAAAAAGCTTATAATTTATTTTTTTTCTTTCATTACTTGCAACATTTACAAATTTCGATATTTTAGCTTGTTTTTATTAATTCAAATTTCATTTATATAATTTATTGAAACGTTTTTATTTTTTATTATTTATTATACTTTCAAACTGGTTATATACTTTCACTATATTTTTTTAATAATAAATAATTGAAAATTAAAAAATAATATGAAATTTTTCAATTTTTCCTGATTTTTTTATTTTGTTGTGGTTTTTGTTTACTGATGAATGTGAGTTATTTGCTGATGAATTTTTTTGAAAAATATAAAATTATTATTTAAACTGTGTAGCATGTATCAGTGTGCTCATTAAACTCCAATGATTTCCTTGGTCTTGAATTGCCTCGAGGGAGTAGGTCAATATCTTCGATGGAATCCTTTCGTTTTTCGACTGGTACCGTTGTTATTTTTATTTTTATATTATACAAAATACATATCGTGTTTATATTTAAATTAATTAATCAGCTTATCGTTTCTTATTTTATCAAATTTGCATTAAATATTATTTTTTTTTTTTTGCAATAAACTTTTCATATTTTTTAAAAATACATTTTTTCAATTTCTAGAAATCGAGAGATATCTGCTGAAGATCTTGTCTCAGCTTTAAATAAAAACAAAAAATTAAGAAAAATTAAATAAACAAATAATAAAATTGTTTATTTTTTAATAAACAATAATTAAATTTTTATATTTTGACTCACTAATGGTGAAAGCATTAAGAATAATAAAATAATTAAAATGAACAAAAAAATAAAATTAAAAAAAAATAAACAACACACAAGGATGATAATGAGAAAATAAATAATAAAAAAATAATAATAATAACAACAAAATAAATAATACAAAAACCAGTAAAAATTTAATTTTGTAGATTTTTTTTTTTTTATTTAATTTCCTCTAAATTATACGTTGATGTAATCAATACTAATTATTTTTTAAATTGATTTTTTTTAATCAGGAAAAACCCATGTTATTTAGTCAATTAAAATTAAATGTATTTTTCCATTAATTTTCATTGATACAATTTTCATATTAAAGTAGAAAAAAAAATTATTTTTTTAATATATTTTTCTTTAATTTTCATTCAAACAAATAACTCGAGGTAATTTTGTAATTAAATATATTTTGATGAATCAGCATATCACAATGATGAATAAGGTAAAAAAAAAAATAATAAATTTATGATTATGTTTGAGGTGTTTTATGATTCTCATTTAAAATGATAGGATTAGCTTAATGTTGATATAAATATTTGATTATAAATGATACATAAAAATAACTTTGTAAATAAAAAAAAAAAAAAAAAAAAACTTTCGCTTTCTCCAATATATTCCATTACACGATTTAATACATTCAAGAAACAAGATCAACCAATGGAAATACAAAATTTAATTTCTGTCTGATAGAAAGCAGAGCTCACATTCTGCAAATTGCTGATCAATAAAAAATATAAAATAAACCAATAATATTTAATTTTTAAAGTAAATAATTTAAAGATAAATTTAAAATTTAACATTTTAATTTAAAAAATTGTTTATTTATTTATTATAAAAACTTTCTCTATTGTATATGGGGAAAAAAAAAATATAATTTTTAAAGATATTAATTCCATAAATCAGTTGTTTTAATTTCACGTTCTTTAATTTCATATTCTGGATAATTCAATTGGCCAGTTTTAACAACTTCACGTTCAGCTAACATGATACGATTATGATTTGCTTGATTAATATAATCAATATGAAAACGATGATATAATAATGCTTCATTTTGTACTTTTTTTGTCCAGTCATTCCATTGACTACGTGTTGTTGGATTATTACTTATTTCAACAGCTTCTTCAACAACTTTTTGTAACCATGTACTCCAACATTCTGCCATGTTTAATATGTTATCCATCCATTTGCCAGTTTCACGTAGTTCAAATGATTCAACTTGTCCTGGATTATTTTCAATAAATAATAATTCAGATTCAGTTAATAAATTACGTAAAAATATTACTATTTTATCAGATAATACATTAAGCATATTTTCAATATTATTTGTTAATTTATCTGGTGTTTCAGCTTTAACAATATTTTCTAATTTTTTATATATTGCTGCATGTAAACGATCTGTTACTGGATCATCAACATTATTATTTTTTTGCTTTGTTTCTATTAAATTATCAAATGTATCAAATAATTTTAAAAAATTTAAAAATGGCACATCTGTTTTAAATATTTTTGCAAAATCTGTTATTGATTGTTTTTGTTGATAATTTTTATCAGTAAATTCATTAAAAGATAAAATTTTATTATCATTTTTATGTTTATTATTTTTTAAATTAATATTTGAATTTTTTATTGTTGATTTATATTTTATTTTTTCGGGTTTTAATTTTGTAGAAGTTTTTTCTTGTAATTTTTTATCAATATTTTCTGATTTAGCTGGAGTTGAATTATTATTTAATTTATTTTCTATTTCAGATGATGGTAAAAATTCAGGATTTGTTTTTATTGAATTATTATTTTGTTGTTTTAATTCATCTGATTTGATATTTGATATTTTTGGTTCAATGATTTTTGTTTGTTTTAATTCTTGATTATATTTAGCTAATTCATCTTTTATATTTTCTTGTTTTATTTGTGATAATATTGGAACTGATGAATCAGGATTTTTATTTGTATTTTGAGCTAGTGATTCTTGTATTTGATTATCAATTTTTTCTGATTTTATGTTAGGCAGTGTTGGTGCTTTTGAGACAGGCTCTTGTTGGATCTGTTGACTTGTCAATTCAGGTAGGTCTTGTTTTATTTTTTCAGATTTTATTTGTGACTGTGGTGGTGTTGGTGGTGGTTCATTTAATTCTGCTTCTTGTTTGATGTCTTGATGCACCAATTGAGATAATTCTTTTTTAATTTGTCCTGGTTTTATTAATTCAGGCTGACTGTGTTCAACTTTTACTGACTTTATTTGGACCACTGGTATTTTTTCCAAGCCAGGCTCCTGCTTTATATCTTGCTGCACTACATCTGATAGTTCTTCCTTAATTTGTTCTGGTTTTATTAATTCAGGTGGACTGTGTTCAACTTTTTCTGATTTTACTTGGGCTACTGGTATTTTTTCTAAGCCAGGCTCTTGCTTTATATCTTGCTGCACCAATTCAGATGATTCTTTTTTAATTTGTCTTGGATTAATTATTTCAGGCTGACTGTACTCAACTTTTTCTGATTTTATTTGAGCCATTGGTATTTTTTCCAAGCCAGGCTCCTGCTTTATATCTTGCTGCACCACATCTGATAATTCTTCTTTAATTTGTTCTGGTTTTATCAACGCAGGCTGACTGTATTCAACTTTTTCTGATTTCATTTGGGCCACTGGTATTTTTTCCAAGCCAGGCTCTTGCTTGATGCCTTGATTCACCATTCCAGATAATTCTTGTTTAATTTTTTCAGGCCCCACTGATCCCAACGGCTTGTCTTCAATTTTTTCAGATTTTATCTGGGACAATGACACTCCCATCGAGCCTGGTTCTTGTTTAATATCCTGAATAATTGACTCGGGTAATTCTTCTTTAATTTTTTCAGTTTTAATTTGAGAAAAAGATAATTTATTTAAATCAGGTTCTTGTTTAATACCTTGTACCACTGACAAATCATTTTCAATTTTTTTTTCTGATTTTATTTTGGTCAACAGTGGATCATCAAGTATCTCTTGGTCTTTTTCTTTTTTTATTTCAGATGGTTTTAGTAAACCAGGCTCTTCTTTAACAGACACATCAAGCTTTTCCAATTTTACTGTAGTCACTGGCTCAAGCCTCCCTGACACTTCATTCCCGTCATTCTCTGGACCATCCTCAATTGTAATTGTCTCATACACTTTTGGTTCTTGAGGAATTTCTTCAATACTATCTGATCGACTAATACGTGAACTTTCCTCCATTGTTTTATCAACTGACACAACTTCTTCAGACTCATCAACAAATTTAATTTTTTTTGATGAAACCTCAGATTTATTATCTTGTTTAATGTTATTTTTTTCTTCTTTAATAGTATTTTTTGATTTATTTTCATCAACAGGTAGTATTGATTCTCCTGCCTGATCATTTGTTTCTTCTCCTTTTTTTTCATCAGGTGTTTTTTCCTCAGCAGGTTTAGATTCTTTATTTTCATTTGGTTGAGAGTCTGAGGCTGTTTGTCCAGGTGTTGATGCTGCGCTTTGGGTACCTCCAGCTCCAACTCCACCAACATCATCATTATCATCATCCTTTTTTGGCTCTTCTTTAATATTTAATTTATTATAAGTGTCTCCAACTTGGCTTTTTTCTTTTTCTTTATCTTTATCTTTATCCTCAACTTTATCTTTTATTTCATCTTTAACTTCATCTTTAATCGAATCTTTTATTTCCTCTTTAACTTCATCTTTAAATTTATTATTTCTCAACTCTTTTTCTTTTCTTAATTTAGCCAATACTTCAGGACGAGGTTCCATAATAATTTCAACTTCTGAATCATCATCATCACTATCATCATCACTCTCATCATCAATTGCATTTTTTCTTTCTTCACATTCTTTTTCTAATTCTTCTTTATGAGCTTCACCAACTTCAAACAAAACACCAGCAATCCATGATGCAATAATATCTGATAAAAATTTCATTTGTTGTGTAACTCTATCACCATCATCAATAACTTGATAATCTAAAATATTTTCCAAACGTTTTATAATAATATCACTAATATCACTAAATTCTTCTCTTGGAATTTGTGATTCCCATTGTAAAATACTTTTAACAAATGCATTTGCCATTGCGTACTGATAATTAACAGCTTTTTCATCAAATTGTGGTGTAACTGATGCTGATGATGTTGATGGTTGTATAAAATAATTATTTTTATTTATTTTATCACTTGTACAATGTATTTTACTTTGATTTTTTTCATTTTTAATTTTTTTTTTTAATTTTTTTTTATCATGAATTAAATTTTCAGCTTGTTCTGGTGTTAAACAAGTTTTAGTTTCAATAATTTGAATTAATTTATCAATTAATTCAGGTGGTAATACTGCTCCACGATCTTCAAGTGTTGCTAACATTCTATTACGTGGTGGTAATGCAAGCTGATTCATTCTTGCTGATACTGGACGTAATGGTCTATCAATTATTTTTATTTGACGTGGTTGTGATGGACATTTTTTACTTGGTCTTGATAATAAATTATACCATTCATTTTTTGTTAAACAATGACGTGGTATTGGACGTATTTTTTGTATTGTACATGGTTTTTCATATATTATTACTTTTCCAGTTTTTTTACGCTTTGTTTCAATACGATTTTTCCATTTTGAATCACAACATTCTTCTTTGGTTTTTATTTTTTTCTAAATTAAATTAATTTTACATTTAAAAAATCATACATTATACATGTTGTGTTTTTTATTATTTAAAATTAAATTACTCACTTTTTGTTTCAATTCTTTTGGACATCTATTATGTGTTGTTGGTTTTAAGCTAAATGGTTGACGTGGTTTACTTGACTCTTCATCAATTTCACCTTTAACAACTTCATCAACAACTGGTGTTGCTATTTGCACATCAATTGGCTCATCTTCATTATCCTCCATTTTTTTATATAAATAAACTAATAAATACTACAAATTTTTTTTCGTTACTCAACACAAAAATATACATATATCAAAATATTAAATTTTTATAATTTCTAAACACAGATATTATTTATATTCCACATGGTTTTGTTCTCAACATTTTTTTTTTTTTTTCTCTTTTTTTTTCTTATTTCATTTTTTTTTTTTCACTTTCTGTCTTTAGTTTATTTATATTTATTTTATTATTATCACAATTTTATTATGTTTGTTATTGTCGAAAAGAAATTTGTTTAAATCAAAAAACAAAAATTAAAGTTATCATCAGTTGATAACTATTAATTCCCACAATTTTTTTTAAAAAATTTAAAAACCCGAAGTTAAAAATATAAAAAAAATTGATTTTTAAATTTTATTAATAAATCAATTAATATGTAATTATTATTATATAAATATAGCTAATTAATATCATACCAAAAGATGGCGATGCAGATGAAATTCTTTGTATGAAAATCCAGAGAGGCCAGAAGCAGCAGCAGCATCAGCATCAGCCCCAGTTTTTAATAAATCGATCATTTCAGAGTTTTTATATAGCAAGAGGGTCTTTTGCAAAGCTCCATGTATGTGTGATCTCATTCAAGTGATAAAAGAAAATATTAAAACTGCTCTAGGATACCCTGGACCAAAAAAAACAAGTAAAAAAATAAAAAAAAAACAAATAATGATGAAATTATCATAATTAAAAAAATATAATTATTCTAAAAATGTGTAATAATAAAAGTGCAAGTGTAATATAATTTCATAATTATAATTTACAAGTGAAAAAAAATAAATAAATATACTCTTAATTATAAAAATAAATGGATAATTCTTTTTTTTTTTTTAAATATAAATTGTGTTAAAAATACATAAAATAATCAATATTAGGAAAAAAAAATACGCAAATTAAAAATGTATATTAATTATAATAATTATTAAATAATGAGTAATTAAGGTGATTAATATTTGACAAATTATAATGAGATAACGAACCGAGAATGAGATACAAAAGTGGTGACCTCCTCGGTTATGCAGTCCTTATGCTCACTTTGCATCTCAATGGTAAATTTTTCATTAATTTTAATTTTTAAATTAATAATATTTATAAAAAAAAATTCAAGCTTTATATTATTTATAATTTTATAGGTATTTTATAAATCAGGATTATGCTGATTGATTGATTAGAGACCTCGATTCAGAGTGTCTATTGAAACTAGGCCATTAAGCTCACTTCAANATCGTTTGCATATATTGTCAAATTTTTTTTTTTTTCCTCTTTTATTTCTTTTTATCCTGTTCAACAGTATATTTGTTGTGATGATTTATTTATTTTTTTTTATTTATATTTTCTACTTGTTTATCCTTGTAATCCATAATGTTCTGTGTTTTTATTTTTAATTCTTTTTTATTTTTTTTTCATGATTGAGTTCGTTTTAATTTTTTTGTTGGCAATTTTTTTTGTATGTTGATTTGTAAAATTGATAATTTATTGTTTATTATTTTGTTTAATTAATTTTGGATAATTAACAGGTCGAGTCGAGGGTGGAGGTGTCTGCAAAGATTCCCAGGGACATACATACAATACTGGATTTTTGTACATTCCAGAGCCTTGTACTGTTTGTGTTTGTGACAATGGCAGTCCAAAGTGGTGTAAAGCTGTCATATGCACTCTATCACAGGTAAATATTGACTTAAAAAAAATTAAAAATAAATGAAAATTTCATATGAAATAATAATAAAATAATTTTAATAAATTAAAAATAATAATATTTGATAATTTTAGCATGTGACTTGATAAAATATAAATAAATGTTCTCGAATGTTTTCATGATAAATTTAATCTTTATTTAAAAATAAGAAAATATATAAATTTCACGTGATTAAATAGTAAATTACGACGTAAACATTGATAACAATGATCATTAAAGTAACCCTCTATAAAATTATACCATAAAATTGATAATTTAAAAAATAAAACAAAAAAAAAAACAACACAAATGATTAAAAAAAAAAATGTTTAACATCTGTTGTATTTTAGAAACCAATGCCAAAACAAGATTGTAAATCATTTAGAATTGATGGTACACCATGCTGTGAATTTATTTGTCTTGATGATACCTTGTCATCAGGTACAAATGATAAATCAGATAGTATTGAAAATTCATCAGAAACAAGTGCAAATTATGATTTAGGATTACGTCTTGTTGCCAGTTGTTTTACAGCAATATTATCATTGAGTTTATTATTTTTTCTTATTCATCGTTTACGTCAACGTAAAATACGAGGTAAATAATAATTATAACTAGCTAATAATAAATTTAAATAAATATAATAAACATTTGTTGTATAACAATTATAAAAATAAATTAGTATGTGTAGCAGGTAGACAAAATCGTCAATTGACTGATGATCAACGTACACTTGGAAATATGGGATATCTTGAACGTGGTGGTTTACCACATGGTGTACAAATGGATGATCTTGCATGTGGTGGTGGTTATCCATTATGGAAACCACCAGGTAATTATTTTCCACGTGGTGAAGCACCACCACCATATGAAGAAGCTGTTGCTGCAGCACGTGCTGAACAAGCATTATTATCAATGCAACAACCACATGCAACATTATCACCATTAAATTTACAAAATACATATTTAACAACACATACAATACATCCAACAGTAACACTTGTAACTGGTATGCAAAATACATTAACAGCAAATTCACCAACACCATCAAATCATATACCAAGTCCATCATCATCATCATCATGTGGTACAAGTCGTCAATTGAGTCAAATTAATTCACATTGTCATCAACAACAAAATCATCAACAAATACAACAACAACAACAACATCAAATTGATAATAATAGTTTATCAAGTGGTGGTGTTGTTGGTGTTGGTGTTGCTGGTGGTACAAGTGGTTATTATAACAATACAATTGTCAATACAAATTATAATGTTGGCACAAGTACATATGAAAATTTACCAGGACCTATAACACTATCAAATATAACACCACAACAACATACAAATGTTAATAATCATTTTAATAATATAAATAATAATAATAATACAATTAATAATACTAATAATAATATTACAAATAATACAAACAATAATAATAATAATTTAAATAATAATAGTAATAATAATATAAATAATAATACAAATAATTGTCATCAATTACAATCAACAATATCAAATAATATAAATACTAAAAATTATCATACAACATTACCACGACAAGGTTCAGCATTTACAATATCAACAAATACTGGTATATCAACACATCGTACAATACCACGTACACTTGCAACAAGTAATCATTTACGTATACGACGTGATTTATTAATAAATCAATCAGTATTATGTGATACAAAAAAAATTAATAATATAACATCAACAATTAATAAATTACCAAATTCAGCACCACCAATTGTAACATCATCAAATAAATTATTACAAAAAAAATTTAACATTGAAACATTGAAAGATTTTAAATTAATTAATAAAGATAATGATACATATTGTAAAATTGAAGCTGGTCCGAGTAATATTAATTCAGCAATTAAAAAGGTAATGTTATTTGATGTTTTTTGTGTTATATATTGTTGTTTTGAATCTATTTGTTTATCTTTATTTTGTTTTAAGCCAACACCATTGATATCACGTGCTGGAACAAATCAAGATGAAAGTTTTGATTCAGTAACATGTCATTGTAGTATGCAAGCATTACCAACAATGCATGATGATGCTGATGATTATCGTAGTGAATGTGAAAATTGTAAAAGTGCAACTGGATCACGTTATTATTTAGATAATGAAGATGAATTGGTAACATCACCACATGAAACAATGACATTACATAGAAGACCTGAAGAAACAACAACAAGTGTTACACCACAATATTACAGAACTTCATTGACACTTCCAACAAGTACTCGTCAACGTACAAGGTAATAATAATAGATAAAAAATTAATTAATATTAAAACAGTATTTGTTTATT
Source organism: Aphidius ervi (assembly GCA_015776835.1). Lineage (NCBI taxonomy): Eukaryota > Metazoa > Arthropoda > Insecta > Hymenoptera > Braconidae > Aphidius > Aphidius ervi. The sequence goes on along the minus strand of MKYW01000255.1, from coordinate 11,621 downwards.
TAATATTTTTCAATTCAAGAAGTACTGGTGGAAGAAATTGGTTCAATTCAATGCCTGAAAGTTCAACAGAATCTTCTGATGATGATTGATAACTCTGAAAGTCTTCACTAGTTGCAAAATTAAAATAAATTTATGAAAAAAAAATATAAACTATTCTAAGATAGAACTTGCAATTCGAAATTCGAAATATTAAAATAAAAAATTTAAATAAAATCATCATGATTTTACAACAAAAATATCATAAGTGAGTGCCAAATTGATTTATTATTAGTAAATTTTTAATTTCATTTGAACTTTTTTTAAATATAATAAATATAGTCAATTTTTTTTTGTAGAAATTTTTTAATTTACATAGATATTTGTTTGGGTAAATTTGGCAAATGCAATTGTGTGATTTTTAAGTGGGTAAATATAAAAAAATCCTGTAGAATCTCTGGGACCTGATTTAAATCATTTTAATTATATAAAAAAAAAAATAATTAAACATCGTCAAGAATAATTCTTATAAATATTATATCCATCTATTTTTATTTTTTTTTGATAGATTAATTGTTTAAATTTCACGATGAGAATAGGACGTCTAGTCATGCGTTAACGAAACAAATATAAATTTAAAAAAAAAACATAATTATTGTGCAAATCAAATAACGTGATTCCAATGTAATAATAGCGCACAATAAAATAAATAAAAAATTAACAGAATATTGGAAAATAAAAAAAGAATAAATGAGTTTCTTTATCAATGACTTGAAATTAAATAACAACTTGACTTTATACAATTATACTTAAAAAATTTAATCATTTTAAAAATGATTTAAATCGAATATCATAGATTAATAAATAAATGTTTAGATATCAGTAATAATTTACATCTCCACTTGCAATTAACAATAAAAAAAAAATAAGAAAAATAGTTATCATTAGTGTAATAAAAATTCAACTAGAATATTCAAAACAAAAAATAAAATGATTTTGCATAGATGACCCTTAATAGATCCAATAAAATACCATCTAAAAAATTCGTTGTATTAAATTTTAAATTCTTAATTATCACCATCAACGAATAAAAATTAAAAAAAAAAATATACAAAACCAAAAAAAAAAAAAAATAAAACTGAAAATGTATAATGTCCTTTTCGAGTCTTCAATACTATTGCACCTAAATAATTAAATTGCAATTAAATAAAAACAAAAAAAAACAGTATTATTATTTATAATAATCATATGAATTAATTAATAATAATTTAAGAATTATTGTGTGGTCTTAAAAATAATAACGAAATATTTTCATTTGCTCATTTAACTATGTTAAAATTATTTAAAATATTATTATTAATTATTAAATTAATTATTGACCACCCATTATAAAGACCAAAAACATGGGTCAACTTAAATGTACATTTTTACAATTTAAATTGAAAAAAAAAACAAATAAATAAATAAACAAAAAAATTAAAAAAAAAACCAAACCAGTGGCTAGTGATGTTTCGCCAATTTCTTCACGAAATAATAATAATAATAATGATAATTATGTGACAAAAAAAAAAAAAAATATTAAACAATAATTATGTGTTCGCTGGGAGTACACTTAAACTATAAAATTATGTTGTTGATCGTTTTATATTTATTATTAAAAAAAAAAAATATTTAATCGCATTTTAATCAAGTAAAATATTCATCGATAAAAAAATTTTTTATATCCATCTTGTTAATTTTTATTTATTAATTTAATTTATTAATATATTCATTTTTTTTTTTTTATTTGTTATTGATAATTTAATATTGTACATCTAACAATTTAATTATAATTTACAATTAAATAGGTCAAGGTTTTTACTCTATATTTCGATAATGTAATTCTACTTGTGACCCTCTATGTAATCTAATTTTTATCATTAATTATTATTATTAGAATATATGAAAATGATATAAGGGTATATAGTTAATATATTATAAATTAAATAATTTAAAAAATGAATTAATATTTAAAAAAAAAAAACGAAGCACTGTAATATTTATTTATTATTATAAAATAATTAAATTATTATCGTTATGTGATTATGTATGATTGGATGTTGAATGAAATAATAATTAAAAAATAAAACTGTTAAATTAAATAATAAAAGTATACAAATGTTCATGAGACAAGGTGTCTTATGGATATTTTAAAAAATTAAAAACAACTACTCTTCTAATTGACCATGAGAATTAAGCTTGATTGAATGAAAAAAAAAAAAAATAATAATTTTTAAATTTGTCTTGAGAGATTTAAAAAGCTAAATTAACAAATTTAAATAAATATAGTCGATTGATATTTGAAATAAAGAAGATATTATTATTATTTAAAAATAAAATTTCATGAGAATAATTATTTAAAAAAAAAGATGTTAAATAAACACAATTTTGATGATTTATTTCAGTTCATTTTTTGAATATATAATATTACAAACGAGAGTTGAGTATGTGTTTATTATTTGTAATAATAATATGTATTAGAAAAACTAAAAAAAAAAACATACACACACATTGACTTTGTTATTTAAATGTATTATTGTTTTTATTCTCTCATCTGTGTCTAAAAAAAAAATTTGGCTGCAAGTTGAAAAAAAAATTTCAAAAAATGTATGATATAATTAACTGTAGAAATAAAAAAATAAGACAAAAATTAATTATATTGTTTTATTTGTTTATTAATTATAATTTAATAATAAGAAAAAAAAAAAATATCCATCAAGAAAATTATTGCAATATAATTTTTCCAATTGATTGGAAAATGAATATATTTTTTTTACAAGTAAAGTATTACACTAGTTTTCATTTAAGAATATTTGATTTATAATGATTATATTTTTTTTTAATTAACAGGCAAATTTTCAATTTTTTAATTTTGATAAAATAATTGTAAAATAATCAATATTCTCTTTTTTCAACGTATCAATTTTAATTTCCATGTTATCAATTTTTTCTGTAAGCTCTTTATTAATAAGTTTCATAGTTTCACAATCAGAAGTATCTTGAATTGCTTGTTTTTTTAAATTTTCTTGATTGTAAATAATATCTCTAGTTCTTTGAATAAATTTTTCATATACAGATTTGCTCATAGGTATACTGCATATGTTACATTCATAGGTACCGAATAGATCCATTTTCTTTGATAACTTTTGACTCTTTCTTTTAAACAATATAATCGATTGTTCGAGAGGATAACCTCGATACCCCGGTATCGATATTCTCGGTAAAAATGCGCCCTTTAATTTTCTGTCTTTGTCAATAAATCCTAATATAATTTTTTCAGTACATGATATAATATTTATTTTATTTTGTATATCAAGCATCTCCGCATCTTGATAAATTTCATCAGTATTTGCAACAACAATACCAGTTATTGAATTAAATAATACTATAACAGTAATAAATATAAATACTAAAAATACACAACGATCCAAAATTGAATTCGCATCAAATGTTAAATCAGTAGCATTAAATTCACCAGTTGCCATAACTAATGTCAAAATTATTGAGTTAAAAATTTGATTAAATTCAATCTTCATATCATTATTCGTTGAATTATTTGGTAAATTTTCACTTGCATGATCTTTTAAAGTTTTAGCTCCAAAAATTAATAAAAATGCTATTGCAAAACCCCATATAAAAATTGCATGAAGAAATAATATTTTAAATATACTTTTTACAACTGTTTCAAATATATGACGTGCTATTGCAATCATTGGAATATTACCAAGTAAACA
>MKYW01000254.1:26172-43536 GCA_015776835.1 Aphidius ervi | reverse complement strand
AAAAAAAAAAAAACATAAAATTTCCGAGCGTTGTGCGGCATTTTTTCGTATTTGTTAATTAATTAAAGACATTTAATGACCCGGACACATAATAAAAAAAATATCCACATATTCTTCGCGTTATATTCTACCTAATTCCAATTTTAATTGTCGAAAAATCTCGCGCTTTTACTTGAAAAAAAAAAACCATTTTACACTTTCCAGATACTGGTTCACGGATCGGCCGGGCTATAGTTTGTTCGCGCTAACTTACATCTGCTAGCTCACATTTGCTAGTTTCAGCCGCATGTTTTTTCGACTGCAGTCACTCGTGGTCACAGTAATTTTGACGACATTTCAACTACATTTGTAATCGTGATGTCACTAAATCGGGGCATGACTGGCCTCTCAAAATAAAAGTATGCTCACACAGGCTAATAATAATAATATTAATTTGCCGTCCGAGCATATGTGTTCCTTTCTCACTCGCTCTCATGAAGTGTATGGGTGAACGCTTAAACGACAGAGAGGGGGCGCGTCATTCGCTCGAAAGTTACCTATGCTCTAGCGTTACATAGAGTTTTTTTGTCACTATCGAACGAAAAGAAGTTTCACTCCAAAAAAAGCAGGTGAATTATTGTTAAGGGTCGTCACAGGCGTAGAAAAAAAAATATTGTGAAGCTGACTAGAGACTTTCTGTATAAATTACTTTTTCCTTTGACCATCGACCAAGTGGTACTATTTATGGTTGTTTTTAAGTAAATTTTTCCTTTATCTAATTTTTTATCTATTTTCTTTATTTTTATACAAAATATTATCTATTTAGTAGATTTATTTGGTAATTTTTCTCTGTGGTAAAATCAAGATAATTAATGTCAAATGTGACAACTTAGGCATATAAGCATAGGGAGTATAGTTATGTTTGTGCTAGTATTGTTGAAATTCTTTATTTAAATTTCGATTTTCTACAGATATGTATTTTTTTTCACCACGAAATTAAGGAGCAAAAAATTATTCATGTCCTCAGTGCCGTTTATAAGATATTTGCTAATTACTCAGAAAATTTATGGTTCTCAGCCGGCTGAAACACATTGAAAATCTAAATTTCACATGCTGGAGTAGTATTGATATCTGTCTTTATAGGTCAGCAACATTCACTCTATTAGCGACGCATCAGTAAAGTAAAAAGGTTTTAAACATACGATGGCGTTGATATTTTCTTTAAAACCACAGTTAGATCGGTACCCTTGTGAACTCAAAAAGTCGTCCTACCATGGTACTTCAAAACGACCTTAAGGGTCGTACAGTGAAGAAAAAAAGCTCTCAATAACTTGAATTTCTCCAAGCAGTTTTACCTAGTTTGTGTCATCCAATCATTTTTTTTGAACTCTTACCTTTTCAACTAGTAAGTAATGTTAAAACGTAAATTAACATTGACTCCCATGTGATTTTCTATGGGCTTGCATTGAAAAAAAATATAAGATCATAAATGAAGGTCTCGTAATGACATTCAAAATCTATGTCACTCTTATCATTCAAGAGTTATTAATTAAAACCGAGCATAATTTGAAATAATACAACACTGCACATGAAAATTGATGAGCATCGAGGACCAAAGATCCATCCAGTGACAAAACCAAGTGGGTGAAAAAGGGTTTAAAAAAATGAAAACTTGAATTTTCTGTAATTTTACCCTTTTTTACCCTATTCCCACCCCTTTGGACGTCGATTTAAATTTTGAAAATTTCAGGATAAGTTTGTATTGGTGGTGAGATAATAGAGGATTTTTCAGAACACGGCAATATTGAATTTAAAAAGGTTAAAAAGAATAAAAATATCGATTTTTTGGAATTTCACCTTTTTTCACCCCATTTCCACCCCTTTGGACGTCCTTTTAAGGATTTATTTCTTCAGGGTAAATTATGTCTAATACTTATAAATTCTAAGTTAATTTATGAATGAATTTCAAGAAAAAAAGAAAAAAATATTGCTCGGGGCACCCGTCGCACTAGATATATACAGGCCTTTTTCACAGTTGGCGGCTAGCTTCAGCGTCATCTTTTTAGCTTCAGAAAAGAAAATCTTTTACATCACGTTGACTTTCGTCCGACTGCTGACGAATTTAAATTGTCTGTTTTTCTTTCACTGTTATTTTTTACTTTGATGAATGAACAGAATTGAAGCGAATCAGCCGCACATATACTCGCGATGACATTCAAAATGTACGACCAATATGATTCTTCGTTTGTATTATTTCGTATTGTGTAGGTCTTAATGGATACTTTGGACATACTCGCTGCTTCTCTGCAATGACATAAGTTGACTTATATCTTCACCTTTTACTCGAATACCACCCGTGAAGTCTGCCATTTAGGTGGCAGGCTAACTTATTGCTAATAGCACCTAGAGTTGCGCACGAGACGAGACTCTTATAACCCGAGAATCTCGGCGAGAGTCTCGTCATTTTTAGTCTCCCACAAAAATGGTGCAAGAAAGTTTTTTTCTGTTTTTTATTTTATTTTTTTTTAATGGCAACAAAAAGAATATGCGTCTCAAACTAGGGAGTAAACATGGCGGACAACTCAAAGTTTTTGTCGAGTGCTGCCCTCTAAATAGATCCCTAGTCTGGATTGATACTTTATAATAAAAAAACTACCACTATACTATAGATTAGGAAAAAAAAAAAACTAAAATAGCAATGATTTAATATATAAAAGAAAAAAAAAATCCGTTTTCATAACGATTAATGTTGAAGTGCCCTGAAGCTAGCGACCTCGAGGTAGCGACTTTTTTGCCCATAGGCGTAGCAGGAGCGAGCAGCGCATGTGCCCAGTATATATTCTCAGCGTTAGTGGCTGTTTAAAATAATTTAAAAAATTGGTTTTCCTTTGTTTATACATCTAGTTTATTGTGAATTTTATAAGCTATTCAATGGTGTAATAATTATAATTTTGAAAAAATTATCACTCATAAATAATAGACAAAAACGACCAGGCGAAATTGTTCATCGAGCGCTTGGGACGGTTTTCGTCTACTATCGATGAGTAATAATTTTTTTAAAATTATAATTTTTACACCATTGGAAAGCTGATAAAATTTACAACAAATTAGATGCATAAACAAAGAAAAACCAATTTTTTTTCTAGAAGTTATTCAACAAGTCGCTAGTTTTTTAACCGAGAAATCTTTTTCAAATTAAACCGCGGAGACGTTGGGGGCTGATTTAATGAATTTAAAAAATTGGTTTTTCTTTATTTATACATCGAATTTGTTGCAAATTTTATAAGCTATTCAATGGTGTAATAATTATAATTTTAAAAAAATTATTACTCATAGATAATAGACAAAAATGGTGCCAAGCGCTCGGTGAACAATTTCGCCTGGTCGTTTTTGTCTATTATTTATGAATAATAATTTTTTTTAAATTATAATTATTACACCATTGAATAGCTTATAAAATTTACAACAAATTAGATGTATAAACAAAGGAAAACCAATTTTTTAAATTAATTTAAACAATCCCCAACGTCCCCGCGGTTTAATTTGAAAAATATTTCTCGGTTAAAAAACTAGCGACTTGTTGAATAACTTCTAAAAAAAAAATTGGTTTTTCTTTGTTTATGCATCTAATTTGTTGTAAATTTTATAAGCTATTCAATGGTGTAATAATTATAATTTTAAAAAAAATATTACTCATAGATAATAGACAATAATGGTGCCAAGCGCTCGATGAACAATTTCGCCTGGTCGTTTTTGTCTATTATTTATGAGTGATAATTTTTTCAAAATTATAATTATTACACTATTGAATAGCTTATAAAATTCACAACAAACTAGATGTATAAACAAAGGAAAACCAATTTTTTAAATTATTTTAAACAGCCACCAACGCTGAGAATATATACTGGGCACATGCGCTGCTCACTCCTGCTACGCCTATGGGCAAAAAAGTCGCTACCTCGAGGTCGCTAGCTTCAGGGCACTTAATGTTGAACATATTCGTGAAGCTGTTTATGACTATAGATTCTATACTAAGCATGTAAAAGTTATAATAAAAAAAAAATTATTGACAATAAATTTTCTTGTGTATTTTTATTTTTTTTTTCCATAAGTAGATTGATAATACCAAGTAAATTAAAAAAAAAGTTTTCGTGACTAGTCTCGTTATCGTCTCGGTCTCGTCTCGTCTCGTCTCGTGCGCAACTCTAATCGCACCCATTGAGACAAGTTTTTTCTTGAAGTGACGGTCTTTCTGCGATGACATAACTTCTCGCTCAATAGGGGCTTGGACTGTACGCAACTTTACGCTTTTCTGCAGCCCATCCTGTTGAAGATAGGTATGGAGTGAAGCGAGATTTATTGTTGCAAATTTATGTCTAAATTACTAAGAATGACTTTTTTACGGGGCTGAAGATGGCGGCCACTTACGTGGCTAGAATCCCAACATGCAGGGAATCATAGGATAATTCCGAGGGCCCTGAATTTTTATTAGTTCTGTCTTTCTCTCGCATATACGCTGAGGCAACGTCCGAATTCGGAAACGGACGTAGGTATGTTCAGATTCGTGGCATCCTATGGCGCCCCCGTGGCGGCTTATTGTGGATTATGGCCTTCCCACTATTCGTAGTTCTCTCTTTATATTTTATCTTTGCCAAGTTCAAAATGAAAATATTGTGTATTTGGCTATAATTCAAGAAAAGATGTAGCTCGCCCGAGCTAAAAAATCTCAGTCTTCTGAGGTCTTCCAAGTCCTAAAACGCGCTTTATTGAACTTAAACTGTCTTCTAAATCTTAAAACGCGCTTTATTAGTCTTCCGAAGTCTTCCAAACAAAATCACAATTTTTTTTGATAATTTTCGAAGCTGCCGTTAACGCTTGATTTGGAAGACTTCGGAAGCCTCCAGGTTTTCTAAAATTTTTTCATATCACAGCGGGAAACGAATTTAGATTAAAAAAATAATAATAACAGATAAAAATAAACAATTAAAATTTAAATTTAAAAAACACTTTTTTCTTTTGAATGTATATCCTCTAAAAAAAATTAGATCCCCTTAGTTTCTTTTTTAAATTAATGTATTTTAATATTCTCTAGAACTTTATCGTAGAAAAATAATTTTAAAAAATGTCCCCATGCATGCTAGACCACCATAAACGCGATTTTTCTGTCTTTTTTGTGTTTCTCCCGCAAATTGTCTTACAAAAAAATTAGATCCCCTTAGTTTCTTCTTTTAATTATTGTATATTAATATTCTCTAGAACTTTACCGTAGAAACATAATTTTAAAATATGTCCCCATGCATGCTAGACCACCATAAACGCGATTTTTCTATGTTTATTCGTGTCACTCCCGCGAATTGTCTTTAAAAAAAATGAGATCCCCTTAGTTTCTTTTTTAAATTAATATATTTTAATATTCTCTAGAACTTGACCGTAAAAAAATAATTTTAAAAGATGTCTCCATGCATGCTAGACCACCATAAACGCGATTTTTCTCATTTTTTAATTGGTTTTCGAGATATGAGCGTGTACATTCAAAAAAAAAAAATTCCTTTGTTTTTTTTAAATTACTTTTATTTTTTACATTTAAAGACCTGCTCTGACTTTTTTTGTCTAGATTATTGTAGACAATATCAACAATGTTTATGAATTTTTCTAGGATATTTCTATGTAGCTTTCGATGTGAAAAAAAAAATTTGCATTTTTCGTTTTTTCAATTTTTTTTTTTTTACATAGAAAGCCACATAGAAAAATCCTAGATAAATTCATAAACATTGTTAATATTGTCTACATTAATTTAGGCAAAAAAGTCAAAGGATCGAGGTCTTTAAATGTATTTTTTGATCATTACAAAGTCTAAATATTTTGTCGTATGGTATACTAGAAAAAAAATACATTTGAAGACCTATGAGGCTTTCTATGTGAAAAATAAAAAGTTGAAAAAACGGAATAAGTAATTTTTTTTTTCACATAGAAAGCCACATACGAAAATTCTGAAAAAATTCATAAACATTGTTGATATTGTTTATAATATCCTAGGCAAAAAAAACCAGAGGAAGGAGGTCTTTGAATATATTTTTTTATTAAGACAGTCTAAATATTTTGTCGAACGGTTTACTAGAAAAAAAATTCATTCAGAAGCAGCTAAATAACATTTGTTCAGCGATAAAATAAAATTTGTTGTTGACCTCAACAAAAAGTTACAGCATGGGATTTCGCCTCAAGTTTGTCGTGCTGTCAAAACAATTTTTATATTTTTTTTCTCCGTGTAATAACAAATTCCATCGCTGGAAAAAGACCTATTATGCAAATGGATAAAACTAGGGATGTTTAAAGCATGTCAAAACGTGTTAACACGTCAATATACAACAATGTTACAAACTCGGCTTAAATACGCAACGCTGCGCTGTTGTTCGTAACACTCTTGTATATAGTAAACTACGTGACTTGTGTTGCATTGGTGCCATCTGCGTCGCTATCAGCTCTACTTGAGGCTTCTCTTTCGTTCCAGATTCATGCGTCGCATTTGGCACTTGATTAAACTACACAGGCAATACGCCACTAGTTACGTATATAAGTATATAGAGTACTCTTCTTAATAATGCCGCTATGGGTGGTTAAGGGAATATTTTCTTGAGATTTCTTTTACCTTCACCAGTGACCCAATGAGTTAGCAAGCGTGGTCAAAAACTAACCCATTCAATACTGCCACCGTCTTCGCTCGACTTTTGTAGAGATGTAAAAATACCGGTATTTTTTTTTTTCGGTATTAATACGGAATTTAATACGGTATTGATACGGTATCACCGTATTTAATACCAAATGGGTGTTCTGTATGTTAAAATACGGTATCAAACTGAATTTTTGATACGATACCGTATTAATACCAAATACACCCCTATAGATGTAAAAAATACGGTATCAAAAGTTCAACATTGAGTGGCGCTAGTGTCAATCTTACTGTCCGCCATCTTTTTTGTACCGAACTTCAAACATTTTTAGTATCAAAATAAATGAAGCGAATTAATTATTTAATTATCAAGTCTAAATAATTAATTATTAAAATTAATAACATAATTATTTACAGACAATAAACAGACAAAAAAATATAAACTAACCTCGTTTGCTTATGCCACAGTATATTTTTAATTTAGATTTAATTATTGGAAATTATATAATTCAGTGTCCTAAAATTAATCAAATATACGAATAAATTTTATAATAAAAATTACTAGTGTAATTTATAAACAATTATATTTATAAATTATTTAATTAAGTTATTACCTATATTGTATCATTTATCCTATTTCTTTGGGTTTTTTTTCATCAACAAAAAAAAATAAATAATAATAATTGTTTCCAAAATGGCTGATGCCATGCGCCACTGCCCACTAGCGCCAAGATGTACAAATTTTTGATACCGTATTGATACCGTATTTTTACATCTAGAGAGGTGTATTTTAGTATCAAATGACAGATACCGTATTTTTACATGGAAACATCGGTATTTCGGTATCTGTATCGTATTTGGCGCTCGGTATTAATACGGTATTTAATACCGTATTAAATACGGTACCGTATCGACTCACATCTCTAGACTTTTGGGAGAACTACTAAGGCCGATAAATGTTGCAAATCTGAAGAAAAAGAGGATGAAAGTCACGTGATCACTTATATATATATGCATCCTGTAGTGTCCATGTGAACAATGTTTATTTTTATATGAGATTAGTTGGTTTAGAAGTGTCACAGCAAAATTTAATATCTGTGAGATAGGTGTTAGTTTTTCGATTTTCATAATCAATTAAAACAATAATTTACATTTCCGCAATTTTTAGGTGAAGTTATATCCATTAATATCCATTTTCGAACTGTCAAAATAATTTACTCAGTGCCCTGGTGGAAAAATTCTGTTGGTCTGACTTATTGCTCTCAAATTTCTACCAGGGTGTTATGCTTGTATATGTATATATTTTTACTCCTTTATTGCTGATTTTGGTCACCATCGGCGGGTTGGTTTCAAGCGAGAGCCGTTCAAGGTCATGCAAGTAGCGAATATATATATATATATATATATATATATACAAATACACATACAATTATACATAATCCTAACGAAAAAAAAAACCACCCCAACTAGTTGCAGTTGTAATTAGTTCAGATAATTGAGTTTCTACTATAGCAGTAAGAAAAAAAAATTTATAAAAATTTGATATTTATGGTTTTAGAATCCTGGAGGACAAACGAAATCAAAGGATTCATCAAGTGGAAATCATGCACCGCTGAGACGTAGTTTTACTTCCCTAGTGACATTGATTGAGCAACATCGTAAACTGGATAGAAGTGTTAGTGAACCAACATCACGTTATAAAACCGAACTTTGTCGTCCATTTGAAGAATCTGGTGCTTGTAAATATGGTGACAAGTGTCAGTTTGCTCATGGTTATAATGAACTACGCAACTTAACTCGCCATCCAAAATATAAAACTGAATTATGTCGCACATTCCATACAATCGCACTTTGCCCTTATGGAGCTCGTTGTCATTTCATTCATAATTTTGAGGAAGCAAGAATTCATAATCAAAAAGTTAGTGCACAATTGGGTAGTGCTCAGCCGAATATCATGAATTTGAATCCATTATTGAGTGCCAGTGCAGCAGCAGCAGCAAATATTAATATGAATATTTCGTTGCTAGAGCACATTACTGCTTCACCACAGACTATTGTAGCAGTAACAAATAACAATAATCATCATCAACTTCCTCCTTTCCCCCATCATCATCACAACCTTCATCGCTCTGCACCACTTATAAGAACGAGCTCGTTGAGCATTGGAACACAGCCAACAACCTTCAATCCACCTCTCTTAAGAACAAATTCTTTGAGTTTGACTACTCATCATCATCAAACAATACATCAAAATATTCACAACATTCATCAAGCAACCTCTGTGATTGGTAGTGCAAGGCCGAAACCATTGAATTTAAGTCCAACGTTTTCTCTCGGTAGTCAAGCTGAATCAGTCTCATCATCTTCGAGTCTCAGTCAATCGCCAACAAATTCCATGGCAAGTTTTTTCAGCGATGATTGTACAAATAACAATTTAACAACTGCGTTTAGCTTTGGTCAAGACATTGGTTTACTTGCTGCCACTAGACAAACACCAAGTCCACTTGGTGTCATCAGTTCTGTCTCCGATGAACTTTCACCACGGACACCCTCACCTTTGTCACCAAATGCTGAATCGAGGCTACCTGTTTTTAACAGAATCAGCAGCACCCTGGGTGACTTTGACAACCTCAAGATCTAAATTATTCATGTCGGTTCCCATTATTATTTCTTATTATTATTATTATTATTATTATTATTATTATTATTATTATTATTATTATTATTATTATATTTTTACTCTTTTGTTTATGCCTATTTAACGGTGACTCTTTTTATTTCTTTATTCTTTAATTTTTAATAATTGATCTTCCCAAATAGCAATTATTATCAATTAACATATTTAAAAATTTCAAGTATGTAAATGGTGAATCGATGAAAGATTAATAGTGTAGGTTCAAACAGTTCAAGTGATTGTTTTTTTTTTATTACTATTTTATTCGTGATTTATGCTACAATTGCGAGCAGGTGAGACATTGCAATATTCCAAAATACTGATCAAGAAGAAATTATATAGAACTATTATATTGCTTCCAATTTTTTATATTCTTTTTTTTTACCTTTTATAGTAATTAACTAACACTCACTTTTTCGATGAAGTAAAACTAAAAATAATAATAATAATGAACAAAAAAAGAACTTCAGATCGTCTATTATCTATATAATATTCTGTGAAGTTGTTTGAGATAAAAAATATTTAAAAAGAAGTATATGATAAAAAATATCTCAGATTAGCAAGTTATAGTTGTCTTCCATTGTGTATGTGAAAAAGAAATCATATGCCAAATAACAAAAAAACAAAAGAAAATGGAATAGTCCACACTTTATCGTATGTTTTTAAAGCTGTTCATCTAAACTGCGATAATTAAGTTTCTATTCGCCAGAATAAATGAGTTTCATGTTAAAAAAAGAAAAAAAATACAAAAAAATATGATATTTAATTCAATTGTATTGAGTCACTTTTTTTTATTACTTTATTATTCAGATATTAAAAAAAAAAAACAAAATTGTGATATGTAACTATTTGCAATAGATATATTTACTATTAACAAGAAGTTTATTGTTATCATCGTGTAATAATGCGAAATATTTTTTTAAAAATAACTAACTGATCTTTTCCACATCTGGAAAGACGGAATAATGTTTTTATTACAAATTTACATTTATTTATAATTAAAAACTGCTGAGTGCCTTATCCACCATGTTAAATAATAAAATTCAATAAATTGACGTGGTTTTGTTTTTTTTTTCAAATGAAATATATTCATTGATATTTTATATTAGTTTGAAGCAAAATTTACCAAAGTTAGTTCGGGAGAAGGGGACACGGCATCAAATGTTTTTAAGGAAGAGTAGGGAAGGCTTATTCCCTTTGCTAAAAACTAACTTCGGTAAATTGCAAGATAGTTCTTACGCTAGAATGAAAATGTAAAAAGATTTGTTTCCTCATTTAATTTAATATATGATTAACGTTAATTTAAATTATAAAAGTTATTTGTTTATATTTTACAATTTATATTATTATGCGACACCAATATCATTATGTTCTGCGATAGAAAAAAGTATGTAATTATTGCAAATATGTCGAGACTGTTGCTTTGTAATTATTTCTTAATTTTTTCTTCGAGCTCTAATCTGAAATTGTATTGTTTATTATTATTATTATTATTATTATTATTATTATTATTATTATTATTATTATTATTATNAACTTTTTTTTTTTTGACAAGAAAAAATTCATTTGTCATTATAGATGATATCGTCTATTTAACTATCTAATATTTTTATCAATAGCTAAATGTCAATTAAACCGTCGCCTCTAGAAAAACAAATTAATAACCTTCACAATGATTGATCATATTTATGTTTTTCTATATTTCCCCTCATTATCATTAATTATTATATTCACTAATTATTTATCTTAAATTTACGCATTGAAAATATCTGATGAAATGAAAGAAAAGTTGAATTTAAATTTATTATTCAAGTTTTCAACGTACAATACTTAATTTTTATCCAATTTTTGTAACGTTCCCATATACTGAATAATTAGTAAACTACATTTTTTTTTATATTTCACACATAACGTCTTAATCAAGATTTAAAAAAAAAACAGTAATCAAGTGCCTATCATATGAACTGACTGACAACTGATTTTTAAGCAAAAGTCTTCTTTTCCTTAATTTTTTTATTAAAATTTTAATGTGGAAGCTATATAAGAAATGTCTTTTTCTCAAGTATGAAGTCTAACATCTATTAGAAAAACAAAAAAAGATAACATCAAATGCGTTTGTTACAAGTTATGATTAAATGACAGTGATAAAAAACATCAGGTCAGCAATTTTTTATCCTGCCTTATAGCAAAGCCAAAAATGGTCGATTAAATAAACTCATAAAAATAGCAAACAGACATTATTGAATAAACACAAAATAATTACGTCATTATCACTTAAAGAGGACTTTTAATTCACGAAACCATACCCACCATGTTGAATATGCTTTCGTTCTTGAATTTTTTTTTTTTATAACCATTTTCAATAAATTTAAGTAAAAAACAACAGTAAAATTAATTGAAGAAATATATGGATTTCACTTTTTTTATTAATAAATTATTATTATTATTATTATTATTATTATTATTATTATTATTATAATTATTATGATTATTATTACATTGTTTTCTCTATTATTTGTGTATAAGACATTCGAGATGCTGAAAAGAAGTTAATAATCTGCAGTCTCGATTCTGCCCGTTGACGTACCCGCCCACTTTATAGACTTGACCACTATAATAATGGATAATGAATAATGAATAATGAATAATGAATATTACTCTCTACATGTACGTCGTTTTTTTAATTTAATATATTTATTTTTTCAATCGTATTTATATATTTATACAATTATTTTATACTGCGTTCAGAGATTAATAGAAAAAAAAACCGAAGGTAAATAATAAATGATATAAAAAAAAAAAAAAAAAAAAAAAAAAAAAAAAAAAAAAATACGATGTTAAATCAAATTGTTATACATCAATTTTTTAATTATAAAATTTGTGAGAATTAAATTGACATACAAAAAAAATAAAATAATTGATTAAAATTTGAGACATTGTTGGTTATTATTATCATCCGTTCAAATCATGTCTTATCTGCATTTTGTCATGTTTGATTTTCAATTTTTTTTTCTTTTCTTTTTTCAGTAGTAATAAAATTGTTGCAGCAAACAATAATTACAAAAATTAAAAAGATTAAGGTAATTATTGAACTTGATATGTATCTTTTTTATGATAATAAAAACTTTTTTAAGTCGGTTTTGAAAGTTGGATTGTGCACTTTGAGTTTAACGTTTACTAGTTCTGTTAGTGACCGCAAGCAGCCGCTTACATTGAGCACGTTCTAAACATGTCAGTGACGAAAAAAAAAAAATGAAATTTTAAATATAATTTTAAAATAACTTCCAGTGATATTCAAAACTAAATGAAACTTGTACTCATAAATTCAACTGGTCAAATGATTTTATGACAATCACTTTCAAAGTATAAAATAATATTTTATCGAGGTCTTTATTATTTTCAACGAATTTTCAAAATGACTGGGTTTTTCCGTTTGTTTCATTGTAAATGTAAAATGAAGAATCTACAATTTGAAGTGATGTATTATTGTTTTGGTGCATGACTTACCTGCCTTGATTTGAGAAGTTGGCATCTTGAATAAAATCAACTTGCATTTCGACTCGTGAACTTTTATATATGTTACTCATTATTCGAACAAACCTACACTGAGAAAAAAAAGAAAAGTGGGCGGACTGCACAAGTCATAGATCGTTTTACGTAAACATTAAATTCACTCAAATGCTTTTTTTAAAACTTGTAAAATGATTAAAAAAATGAATTATAAAATGGTACTAATGTATGGAACTTGAAATTATATTTTTAAGATATTAAAATAAATTAGGAACAATGTCTGTCGTATACCGTGAAAATTAATTTTATTTTATTATTTTATCTGAATAAAAATTGTTAATGATTTAATTTTTTAATTAAATCTCATTTTTATTTGAATGGAATATTTTATAATGGAGTATTTTAAAAGGTTATATATGATGATATATGCTAAATGGTTGAATGTTATTATTATGGTTTTTTCTTTTTCTCGAACAGCTCTTTTGTGAAACTGGCACTTTCGTGTTTTTGCTTTTTCTGATATTGATGTAGGTAAAATGCTTATAGATATCTGCTTTATTGACGTGCTTTATCTCTCTCTAATCAATGCAATTGATATGTGTCAGAGTGAGAAAAAGCACGTCAATAAAGCAGATATCTATAATCATTTTACCTACATCAATATCAGAAAAAGCAAAAACACGAAAGTGCCAGTTTCACAAAAGAGCTGTTCGAGAAAAAGAAAAAACCATAATAATAACATTCAACCATTTAGCATATATCATCATATATAACCTTTTAAAATACTCCATTATAAAATATTCCATTCAAATAAAAATGAGATTTAATTAACAAATTAAATCATTAACAATTTTTATTCAGATAAAATAATAAAATAAAATTAATTTTCACGGTATACGACAGACATTGTTCCTAATTTATTTTAATATCTTAAAAATATAATTTCAAGTTCCATACATTAGTACCATTTTATAATTCATTTTTTTAATCATTTTACAAGTTTTAAAAAAAGCATTTGAGTGAATTTAATGTTTACGTAAAACAATCTATGACTTGTGCAGTCCGCCCAGAAAAGTTATTTTCTCCTAAAAATTTATTTATTTTCACGTGATGAATCAAGTTTCGATGGACCGAAAGACCATTCCAGTAAAATTAACGTAGAGCGAATAAATATTGACACATTTTGTATTTTAATAAATTAAATCTTGTCACTGAAGTAAAACAAATAACTTCCCATTTCCATATCGCGCCCGTGGTTAAGCGAGCTAAGGCACAGGTTTACATTTAGATAGGTTTTTACGGTCATAGGTTTGAGTCCCGCGTGACCAGGCCTTACACATACGTTGCCATTGCAATAATAATATATCTCAATATTATTATTATTGTTATTATTTACAGCGATCCATTCGTGAACTACAATCACATACGCCTTTATGCGTGGTAATAATACAATCATCACATACATATTGCATAGTGGCAATATAATAATTATTATTATTATGAGAGAGCCATGTAGAGTTCCAATGTGATCATTAGTATTAGGCTCCATAGGAAATTCGGATAGACTTCCACCAGGAGTTTACTGCTGATACATAGAGAACCTTTACAAGATATCCAACGATAAAGAGAGAACCATTAGTGAACCATAGAGTGCCAGTCAAGAGAAGGTAGTGATCAGTCGAGAGCCAGACAAGTTTTGTCGCTTCACGACAACGTTGAGTGCTAAGTTACTGTGAGTCCTCCGACTTCCCACTCACGCGCTCTCCCACCTATCTTCCCGGACATGCGCAGCACGCTTTCCTAGCCCGCAACACGAATAGATATATGATCCAGCCCGTAGCCTTCGGAGAGTTCGTCTTCTCGACGGTTGGAGGAGAAGACTAGCACAGGTCGAGGTTTAACGTATCAAGTCACACTTACGGGACATCGAATATTTACGCATTATGTGTCGCTATCGACACCCCATGTAACGGACTTGACCCTCCACAGAGCTATAGCAGCGATCCTTGGAATTATTAATAACCAACTCCCATCAGTTATTAATAATCCATTCGGCAACAAATAAATAATATTTATTTCGAGAACCAACGGAATAATAAGTTTCGTTACAATATTCATAAATAAAAACAATATTGTCTTGAACCGAGACATATCGATTCATAATTCAAGAAGTATACTTCTAAAAACGCGAACAGTTTGTCTTGAACCGAGAAACTTTTGTTCATAATTCAAGAAGTATACTTCTAAAAACATGAATAGTTTGTCTTGAACCGAGACACTTTTGTTCATAATCCAAGAAGTATACTTCTAAAAACATGAACAATTTGTCTCAAACCAAGGCATATTTATCCATAATCCAAGGAGTATACTTCTAAAAACATGAACAATTTGTCTTAAACCAAGACACATTTGTTCATAATCCAAGAAGTATACTTCTAAAAACATGAACAATTTGTCTTGAACCGAGACGTTTTTTTCATGTTTCAAGAAATTTTTTTTGATTTGGATTAAGAAGTCTTTGTCTTAATCCAAATCAATTTTTTCTCAATTCAAATACATTTTTTGCAAGAACAAAACTTCTCTTCTTAAGAACTTTTTGTCTTATAAATAGAAAAAATTTTTTTCAGTGTAGAACCTACTTCTACCTAATACGAACACTGTGCTCTAACCGACTTAACCACAAACGCAAGTTGACAACAAAAGATATTTATTCTACTTGAATTAACTCTATGGTAAGAGCTTACGTATAACTTTCTTATTGTTATAAATTAAAATAATTGTGGCAAATGGATAAGTAGTTTATAAAGATGACAAGACAATTTATTTAGTTTCATAATTTTCTTATACATTTGCCAGTAGTATTTTATTTTATTATAGCAAATGTATCTAAGAAAAGGATGAAACTAAATAAATTGTGTTGGAAACTAAATTAATTCCTTAGCCACTTACCACAATTATTTTAACAATTATTTTAGCAATTGATTTATTTGAACATTTATTTAGTCAACAAATAAATTACATATATTTATTTAGGACAAGCAGTAGCTAAAGAAAAGATGGAGCTGAGGAATTAATGTAGTCGAAAAAAATTAAATTGTAAGCTACATTAATTCCTTAGCTCCATCTTTTCCTTAGCTACTGCTTTTCTTTGGTATTTTAATTTATTTAACAAATAAAATAAATGCAATTTATTTTAATAAATTAAAATACCAAGGAAAAGCAGTAGCTAAGGAAAAGATGGAGCTCAGGAATTATCGTAGCCAAAAAAAATTAAAAGGTAAGCTACATTATAAACAAATAAATTCATTAGTCATCTTCATGAACCCCTCAGCTATACTTGCCAAATAAACTAAAATAATTGTAGCAAATGGCTGAGGAATTAAGAAAGATTACTAATTGATTTATTTGGTTTCATTCTTTCCTTAGCTATATTTGCCGTAATAAATTAAAAACCTAGTGGCAAATGTCTAATTTTCTCCATGCAGTTTACAGTTTTAACTTGTACCATGTGTTTTCATTCTCCGCCTTGTAAAATTCACATTTTTTTGAATCATTTTTTTTTTATTTTTGTTAACCACTGAAAACTGTAAAATTTACATCACGAGTGAGTGATATTAAAATGATAAAATTTACTCCTCAATTTAATGTCAAATATACTGTTAAACATTCATTGAAAAAATGTAATTTCTTTTAATTATTTCGTCACCCTGATTTCTGGAAAAAGAAGCTAAGTATACATTAAAAACTTTCAATATTCACAACAAAAAATGTAAAATTTCGTTGCGTGTTTTCAACAATATAAAAATTACTGTTTTAAGGGAGTACCTCCGCGAGAATCGGAATAGAAAGTTTCGTTCACAGCGTAGTGATAATTGAAACAAAAAGTCTATATTGTAGTTTAAAGTTTTTGCCTGATCCTGTACCAATCCCAGCCAATCACAGCCAAGACCGTTTAAATATATACTTGTGTGTGTGCAAATGTATGATGATTGTTGTTGTGACAGCTGTCGAATTTGACTTTAATAAACGGTTAAAAATATTTGAAAATAAATTCGTTAAATAATTAATGTGTTTAGAAATATGAGGAAAATTTGATTTAAAATAATTTCAATTTATTTCCATAGATAAGTTTATTTTTATCAAGATGTATGTATGAATGTGTGTGATATATATGATAGGTGTAAAGCTGCGCGCGACGCATCATTGTCACTCAGCCTCACGTTCATGTCAAATATTAATAAATTGTGCAAACTTCAATTAACAATATCTCTGATTCTAGAAAGTTCAAGCATTTAATTTTTCTTTCAAAATTTTCTAAATTATATTAATTTTGACACATTAATTTTTTATCAAATTTGTAAGAACCGTTTTTTTGTTAGAACTAAAAATATAAAAAAATAAAAAAAAAATCCTATACCTGCAATGTTAAACCACGTAAAAAGTTCACCTGTTTAGACTCAATTATCTCTAATACTAGATTGTTCATGATTACAAAATTAAGATTATTAGACGCAGAGGAATTTCAAGATTTATA
>MKYW01000253.1:11629-53046 GCA_015776835.1 Aphidius ervi | reverse complement strand
AGAATTGATAATATATATTCAGATATTAAACAACAAATAAATACATTTTTACAAAGAGATAATATACAAGCTGAAAAATCATTTGAATGTGTTAATATTAATACATTTTGTACATTAAATAAACGTATATTATTAATGGAAGGTGCTGCAAAAGGTGCAGCAGAATGTCTTGTTGATTTAACATCAAGAGAAGGTGATTGGTTTTTAGATGAAATGAGATTAATGTCATCACTTGTTGTTCAACTTGTTAATTTAATACCAATTGATAATAATAATAATGATATAAAAAATGAAAATTATCATTTATCAAAATCTCTTGATTGTTTATAAATAACTGATGGTATTTATCAATGTTTACAAGAACTTAATTGTAATTTTCAAATGATAATATTACCTGAAGCAATTAAAACAATTATCATTGAAGAACCAAGTGTTATAATGATTATCAAGGAAATTAATGATATAATATTATCACTTGGTATTCCAATAAATGATTTATTAAAACAATTAGATCATCATTTGACATATTCATTTATGGATATTAATAGTTCACATGAATTACTTAAAAATATTATTAATAATATACGTAATAAATTTGAGCCTATGCTATCACCAACACCAATAACAAATTTAGATAATAATAATCAAAATCAAGATACTGATATTTTGACACCTGGTAAAATGTTATTAGTTGGATTTAATGGTTTATTTGAAAAATTACAAGCTGAAGATAATTTACTTATAAATACATGTTGAATAGTACAGTTAAATATTCATTCGATAATAATGAGCTGGGATCAGTTTTAAATTAATATGGAGACTGGTATTATTCGTCAATCATAAACTATTTGATAAAGATCAATATACATATATTAAATGTAACAGCAACTGACAATGGAAGTTGTTGTCTAAATTGTTAAACAGCAGTACATAAAAATAAAACACAAGTTATTATATCAATAAGTGATATTAATGACAATATAAGCCTGTTTTTAATAAATGTACAATATATTTACCAAGTGTTAAAGAATCACAACCAATTGGTACATCAGTTAAAGCTGTTGTTGCAACAGATAATGATATTAGAATAAATCAAATAATAAAATATAAAATAATAAGAAATCAAGAAATTGCTAAATTAAAAGAAAATCCAAAATTTAACAACAAATGCTATATTAGAAAGAGAAGAATTAAAAATGATGCCAGTAACAGTGAGAGCTGTTGACTCTGGTCAATTTCCAATAGAAGGATTTTGTTCTTTGAGAGTAAAAATAATTGATGTTAATGATAATTCACCAATATTTATAAAATTAAAATATGAATTTCTTATAAATCGTGATATTGAAATTAATTCAACAATTGATCGTGTAACAGCATCAGATGCAGATGCTGATGAAAATAGTTCAATTTATTATAAATTATTATAAACAAGTGATTGGCAATATTTTCATGTTAATTCAGAAACTGGTTCAATTATAATGAAAAAATTAACTGAAATTGGCAAAAAAAAATTGAACATTAAAATACATGCATCAAAGAAAGGTATACCAGTACAATCGACTTATGTTGAAGTTGCAACAAAAATTATAAAGTTTAAAAAAAATTGGCCATCATGGACACCATCAAAATAGCAACTAATGAAAATCATGGTGTTAATACAGTTGAATTAACTACGAAAGCTATACATGGTATTAAAAATAATTATAGATTAACATTTGGTATTATATCTGGCAAAACGCCAAATACTAATGAATTAGAAACATTTAAATTTGAAAAACGTGATGACTTAGCTGATAATAATTCAACATATATTGATATGATTCTTGATCAACCATTGCATTATGAAATTGTACGTAATTATACACTAACAATCGAAGCAACAAATGATGATCAATTGAGTACACTGCCAATAATTGATATAATTATTGAAGATACAAATTATGGAAGACCAGTATTTGCAGTTGATAATGGAATTGGAAGTGTTCATGAAAATAAATAAATTTGTGCAATTGCATTTGAAGTTGAAGCAACTGATGGTGATTATTCCAAATCGTGGTAATGGTGCTGATAGATTAAGTATAGTAACAAATAAAGATGGTACTGCTTCATGAAAAACTGAAAAATATCTTGATTATAAAAATAAATTTATAAAAAAAGTTTTAAATTTAGAATTCAAGTTAGCGATAAAGGTACAAATGACATAAATAATTATCATGTTGCATATTCTTGGGTAAATATAACATTTTTAAAATTTATTTTACAATTTTTAATTGAAGTTTTTTAATTAATCCTTATTATTTTAATTACAGCCCTGAGAATGTGAAAACACGCAATGATGTATTTTATTTTTTATCTGAGAAAATCTGTGTCCCAGCTTGGTATTCAACTTCACCACTGGCTAAAGAAAATCTTGTAAAAGTCAAGTTAAAACTGCTTGACAAATGAACGTTGCTCCAAACCATTTAATTGGTCAAACATTAAAAAGATAAAATCAAAATCTTTTTAAAGACAAAAAAAAATACACCAAAACAAAGTTTGTGTAAAACTTTTTAATTCAAGGAAAATCATTTTCAAAAAATTATTATTTTAATGTACATTCTAAAAAAATTAATCAGTTTGAATTAAATAAAAAAAGCTCAATAAATTGAACACAATAATTACTACTCAAACGTTTGACAAGCTTTCAATAAATAAATAAATTTGTACATTGTTTTTATTTTATATTTAATTGTTTGATAATCACCTGTTTAATTGTACTGAATAATTGTTTAATAATAAAAATTAAAAAGTTATGAAGAATAAAAAAAAAACTGATACATATTAATAATCATAACAACCTGAACAAGTGTCAAAATAAAATATTTGCAGCTGTCGGTAAAGTCACTCATTGGACAATTCCAATCTAGTGACTTTTTTTTTTATTCGTAAAATTAGGGTTTATTTTCATGAAATATTATGTTAAAAATGTTTTGATCTGTCAATTTAGGTTTAAAATAATGAAATAAAAATAAATATAAGTCATAATTATATTTTTATCAATTGTTTAGATTGAATAAATTACAAAGAAACTCAGGACTATTGTGTTTGACTATAAAAATTCTCTGCATTCATATAATACTCATTTTTTAGTTTTTGACAATCTCGATTTTAACTCGGGAAGCGTGACGCCCCGACCTCGGGCCGAGTTTTATACCCGAGGTTTCCCCGAGGTAGTATCTCGAGTACTGACCGAGAATTTCTACCTGGGTCAATGATATTCAAATGACAAAAATCAAATATGAAAGAAACTTACCGTACGGTTTTGAAAAATGATTTACTGAAAAGACAATATATAATTGGATTCGCTGCTGAATTAAGAGGTGCAAGACTTTGGATGAATGTTGCCAAAGCAATATTTGTCTGTGTCTTTGGTATGTATCCATAAACTTGCAATAAATCGAATATAATGTATGGACTCCAGCAAAGTATAAATACTGAAAATAGAACAAAAAAATTGAAAAATTATCGCGATTGCTAATATGGATTTAAAAATAAATAATAAATTCATCAATAAAAGCACTTTATTAATGAAGCTATAATAAACTTAAGATTTTAGAATACTTGCCAAAAACAATGACAAATGTCATTTTGACTGTTTTAATTTTAGCTCTCGGTATCAGTCCTCTTGATGATGCTCTTTTGTCTCTCATTGGACCCTGACGTAGTGCATTATTCTGAGACCATATTGTTGCAACAATAATAATATAGCAACTACTGATGATAATAGTTGGTACCAAAAATAATGTGAAGCTCACAAGGGTCATATAAATACGCCATTTCAGAGGTGAATCTAGATCAATCCAGCATTGTTTTTTACCCTTTTTATATGTTTCAACAAGAAAATGAGAGAAATACAATTATGAGTTATTTACACTTGAAAACTATTGTCGCGAAATTTTTTTATATAATTGATACAATTCCTACTTGTACAGTTTTTTCTTCATAAAGAAAGAGAATTGGAATGCTCAAGATACCAGAAAGTCCCCATGCTGAAACCACAAGTACTCGTGCACGCTTCCCTAATTAATACAATACAATTAGACAGTAATTATATTAGTACGGTCATTAAATTATGTGTATATTTCATAAAATAAAATAATTTTCTCAAATACATACAACTCCCGGAGAAATTCATTGGTTTCGTTATTGCATCGTATCTATCGATTGACAATGCAACTAGCACGTATGTTGAGCTGTACGTCACAAGTACTTGACTGAATTTAACAAATTTACAGGCAATATTACCAGCAACCCAGGCAACAGTAGTTCGCCAAACAATGTCTGTTAAAACTGAGATAAATCCCACAAACAAATCTGAAATATCAGAGAAATGATATTTTTCATTAATATATTCATTCATACCAAGAGACTCTGGAGAGTCTTTCTCCGAAGTTGTTTTTAAAATTCGTCAAAAGAACGTTTGAGGTTAGAAGTAATTGGAATTTTTATTTATACGCTTTTTCCAATGTTGGAGTCATAGTATACCCAGAATTATAAATATTATCTATTCAGTATATTTTTGACGGATTATTTTGGTCCACATCCTTATACAAATAATAGATTTCAAGGTTGACAGCGCCTCCCCACAGGAGTAAGAACTATCCATATATTTCCGTCATTCGTTAAAAAAATGTGATAGAAAGTCACCAATATTAGCCCTGCCCTTCTGATAGCTCAAAATGCTACATAAAAAAAGAGTAGTTATAACATACCTTCATTAGAAATGAAAATATAAATTCTAATATTTTCATTTACAAACAATATTGATTTATAATTATTCATTTATTGAGAAACCTAGTAGGGCTTCAACATATTTTTTCCCAGCGTGAGTATACTCACTTAGACGAGACAATGCTAGGTAATGAATTATTAAGACAGGTTGCATGTTGATGACGTCATAATTTTTTATTTATTAAGCAACTCCTTTAATATCAATTAGAACTTATACTTTCTTAAAAATACTTTCGATCTTAATATAAAAGTACAATCGAAAAAATATATATTTTCTTACTGCCCGATACGATATGTTACTACAACATAAACTT
This sequence comes from Aphidius ervi, assembly GCA_015776835.1. Lineage (NCBI taxonomy): Eukaryota > Metazoa > Arthropoda > Insecta > Hymenoptera > Braconidae > Aphidius > Aphidius ervi. The sequence continues at coordinate 47,962 of MKYW01000253.1, read as the reverse complement.
AAGCCTAAATATGCCACATTGTCGCGTTCTTTTTTCTATTTGAAACATGCCTATCTCTTCTTTTACTTTCTTTCATATTCCCGTATACATACAGCTGCACACAACTGATTCGTTATGTGTGTTTACAGTAGGGTTGGGCGATAGCCAAAAAAAAATCGAAAGCACCGATAATATATCGATATATCCCGATATATCATCACCGATATATGCGGAAAAATATATATCGATATTTTATATTTTTTTACTAAAATATCGATACTATCGGATACCGATATTATCAAGGCGACACTATTAGGACGGATACTATCGGACCGATATTTATAAACAAAAATAAAAATAAAGGTTATAGTTAGATAGATATTAAATTTAGCAACAAGTTATTAACAAATAAGAAGTGACAGAAATATGTTCGAATTAATTTATAAACTAAATAAATCCCTCAGCAATATTCTCAAGAGAAAATTAAAATTATTGTGCCAAATGGCTGTGGAATTAATCTAGACTACAAATTGATTTAATTAGTTACATCCTTTCCTGAGCATCATTTACCGATAGCTTTTTAATAAATGAATTATGGCAAAAATAGCTAAAGAAAAGATGTAACCAAATAAATTGATCTATAATCTAGATTAATTCCACAGCCATTTGACACAATAATTTTAATTTAATAAAAAAATGCTGAGGAATTAATCTAGATTATAAAATAATTTATTTGGTTACATCCTTTCCTTAGCAACATTTGCCATAAATAATTTATTAAAAAGCTATTGGCAAATGTTGCTGAGGAAAGTATGTAACCAAATAAATTTGTTCTCAGTCTAGATTGATTTCTCAGCAATATTTTCTATATTAAATCAAAATTATTGTGTCAAAAGGCTGTGGAATTAATTTAGATTACAATATAATTTATTTGGCTACATCCTTTCCTTAGCAACATTTGCCATAATTAATTTATTAAAAAGCTAGTGGCGAATGTTGCTAAGTAATGGATGTAACCAAATAAATCAATTTATAATCTACCCAGGGAAAAATCATCAGATCAAATCAGATCAGATTTGATCTGGCATATTCCAGATCAGGCCAGATAAGGATTATTGTACAACTTTAGATCTGACTTGATCTGACTTGATCTGAGTTGATTTGCCTAGATCTGACTTGATCTGGATAAAAATTTATTAATTTAATCAAAATAATTTCAAATTAGTCTACGCTCGATTAAAGAATTTGGTTTTTTTTATAGTTTTAATGAAATACAATTAAGAATTCTATATTTTTACGATATATAATTGACATCACTCGGACTTGAACTCAGTGCTTCTGGTGTGAAATTCCAGAGCTTTACCTACTTAACCACACCAGTGATTATGAGACATAACAGAAATTTGTCTTCTTAAACATTCATTCACCCTCGATCTAGTTTGATCTGAGTGCAGATCAAGTTTGATCTCGTCACATAAGATTTAATCTGGTTAGATCAAGTTTGATCTGAGTCCAGATCAAATTTGATCTGATTAGATCAAATCTTATATGAGTCAGATAAAATTAGATCAAATTAGATTTGGCTCAGATCAAATTAGATCTAATTTAATCTGATTTAATCTGACTATTTTACCCTGGGTAGATTAATTCCACAGCAATTTGACACAATAATATTAATTTAATATATAAAATATTGCTGAGGAATTAATCTAGACTGAGAATTAATTTATTCAAAAACTATCGATATTTTCATTAATTTTCCGATAATATTCTTTTCCCGATAGTATCGATATATCAATATTTTTTACCCGATATATATTTTATTTTTGATGCGCCGATATTATTTATATCGATATTTTTCATACTATCGCCCAACCATAGTCTACAGTATACGACATGGATTGTCACGTGTTAGATTTTTTTTTTTTTTAACAAATAAAAAAAACTTGTTAAAAACTGTGGATATGATATTCAACAAATTCACTCTTTTTCTACAAATTCTTAATTTTATCTGAATAATTTCAATTCTTGAAAAAAACGTCAAATGTTTAGGAGTTTCTTTAAAATAGCCCTATAAATGAACCATAAATATAAAATTGTTTGAAAAAGTAGGCCTCGTTATGAATACATATAAACATTATTCACGTATTATTAACCTTAATTTCATGATTTATATCATATAAAATAAAAACCGTTTGTCCGTTGTCGAGATACTAAAATCAAGTGATTTTCTCACAGATGGTCGTTTGTTTCTGTGGAAAAATCGGCAAAATTAATTAGAATCACGGTCCCGAATTTCGATCGATGTGAAAAAAAAAAAATCCCGGGTTTTACCCAGTCCGCTTTTTTTTTTATTTACGACTGAAAAAAAAATATTTTTTTAAACAGAAGACTACAATTTTATTAACAGTAAATATGTTCTACGTATTTTGAATTTAGCTTGATTTAAAAAATGATTGACAATCCTAGCATCCTCAGCACCTTGAAATAATGACGGATCACGTGACTGAAGTCTTGTACTCAACCATTATTTATCGATGACCAAAATTCTAATTTGGCCCCTTGTATCGAAATTCACTATTAATTTGGGTAAATTATTCAATTGTTTATAATAACATGTAATTATAGTTTGATTCAATCCTATCAGTGTTGTCAATAACCAAATTATCATTTCATTGAAATATCGTATGAAATGAGTATCAAATTACTTTTTGTAAGCAATGAAAGATTCGCGTCAAGTGTATTGTAAATTACTTTCGCAAGTATTTTCATTTATACAATCTCTATATCGTCAAAAAAAAGCTGTTCGTTCGTATCAGTCATAAAAGTAAGATAAACGAAGATTTTTTATGATGATACAAATTGATTTGTGTTACTATCGAATCATTTTGCTATAAAGAATACTTGTATCAGTTAAGAGAAAAATTTCCTTAATGTTGTATTTTCGTTAGATTTTAGCAAAAGACAGAATTTTCTTGAAATTCTTTTTACGAATATGCACGAACCAGCAAGTGCCAATTGCTTGATGAAAAAATCCATTCTTGATTTCCTACGTTTTTCTAATTGCAGACCTGTGAGTACTGCTGTGTTCCCAACGACAATGACAATGAACAAAATCCATAGTACTGTAAACTGCTCAGTCTGTAAATATAAAAAACATACATGTCGTGAAGGAAAAGCATTTTTATGACATCCTTCACCATAAAATATTTAGAAAAATAAAAAAAAATTAAATTAAAGACAAAATTTTACTTAGTTTTTATTTTTTCAAACTAACACGCAAGAAACATACATAGTAGCTAAGCGAATTGGACAGGCCTCACTATCGACAACAACGTCATAAGCAATGACTTACAAATGTGTGTATTGAACTTTTTTATTATGTTGCAAATGATTTCATAATAGTAGCTATATATACCAATGGTTAAAGTGTAATATCAATACCTGAGAGAATTTTCAAACTTATATCATTACCTTGACAGACATAGGCGTCGATAACGAGTAACCCGGCTTACTTATACTGGTTATATCATATCTATAAGATAAAACCGTGTCTTATAATTATAAACAAAAACAGTATCGGATATGAATACTATAGACAGAAAAATGAAAAAATAATGAATATAAAAAGTTTTTCCTTTTTTTTACTCAAAGTTGTTTCTCAATCGGCAATTTTGTCTGATGAAATTATTTATAATATAATTATAAAAGTTAGGAATTTTCCCCCTTTCTTTTATTTGTATCATTAAATTGAGTTCCAATTGATAAGTGTTAAGACTGTTGACTATTATTGTCATACGTCCTTCATTTTTGTACATTAAGCGTTTTACTTGGCTTTATATACGATATTTGAGTAAGGAAATAAATGTACAACATTGAAGGTTTTTTTTGTTACCACTTTATAATATATAATATATTAATCATCAAGGTTTCACTGCACTCGATGACTTTAGTAATTTTGACTCAAAATTTCTCTCTACTCCAAATCTAAACTATTTTTGTCTTAACTTTCTGGAAAATATTAATCGTGAATCTCTCGACTTATAAAGTGGTAACAAAAAAAACCTTCAATGTTGTACATTTATTTCCTTACTCAAATATCGTATATAAAGTCAAGTAGAACGCTTAATTTAAAAAAATGAAAGACGTATGGTAATAATAGTCAACAGTCTTAACACTTAACAATTGAAACTCAATTTAATGATACAAATAAAAGAAAAGGGGAAAATTCCTAACTTTTGTAATTATATCACTGAAAGAATTTTTCATTAAATTATACAGTATAAATCATTTTATAATCACTCTGTTACACCACTAAAGTGTACCCAAATGCATACAAGTCAAATTTGACTCTGTTATAAAGTTAACTTCACGTGAAATGACAGCTAATTGTGAATTTATTTTCGTGTTGTCTCAAAGTAATATTTACAGGGCACAGAGTAAAAATAAGTTTGTAATTTATTTTTTTTTAATATTATATTTCTGTATTTTCACTGGGTCTTTCAGTAGAAATAAATTTGATTTGTTTTGGTTAGAATATAACATTGGATTTAATACATGGTTACAGAAAGAAAATAAATTTTTTAAATTGACAAAAAAAAAAGGAATAATCGAACCTACGTCTCCATCTAAACCTATAAAACCTAATCTTTTAAAAGCTAGTGCCCTATCCCCTAAGCCATCGCGCGTTATTGTTAAAAGTAAAAAAGTTTCATCCTTATAAAGGATGACCTTTATTGAACACAGAAATGAATTTTCTTACTGATAAAATATACATGGAAAAATGAATATGAATAAAAATTTTAAACATTTCAAATATTAAAATATCGAAATCGAATTGGTTTATTTAAACTTTTTTCGGCAAGTGTCCCAGAAAAGGATGACATTTTTATTTATTAAAATTTTTCTTGGCAACTGTAATTCCTTAGCTACATCTTTTTCTGAGCTACTGCTTTTCCTTGGACATTTTTATTCATTTAACAAATCATTTACATGCATTTTATGTTTATAAATTAAATTACTAAGGACAAGCACGAATAAAAAATCACGTTGTAACACGTTAAAATTAAAGAGTGTAACGAACCTATAAATTATTCGATATAATATTCTTTCTTGGATTCGTGGTTCATGGATAGGTTCGTACAAAAAATTATTATGTTATTGACTGGCTCAGTATAAGTAGGTGGTCCAAGGTCTTCACTGGTTAAATAAATGATGAGTACAAGTTTTAAATGAAAGAGTTGATATTTATTAACCATCACAATAATCCAAATTAATAGTATACACGTTTTAATTATCAATTTATCAAATACACGTAGATGAAGATAGTCAGTAAAACCCGCGAATGGAACCCTCAGGCACACTCTCGCGACGGAATCACTTATTATAGACTGGATCTGGATCTTGGATATGTTGGTGTAACCACGCAACTAGGTCTTGGTTTGGCTAGTGTAACCACGTAGCCGGATCTTGGGTTGGTTGGTGTATCCACGCAACTGGGTCTTAGTTTAGTTGGTGTATCCAACTTAATTGTCTAAAAACGTTCTTGTCGTAGCCAACGCTAAGCGAGCTAGATCGTACTTTATCTGTAAACTTGTCGGCTAGTTATTGCTTCAAGCGTACAAAGCGCTTGAGAAAAACTTACGCCACTTGTTGGCCGATACGGTACTATAATATATTTAAAGTCTCAGATGCAGACTTTAAATTTTCAATGTTATTAAACACCGTCACAAGAGATTTTTTTTACGTTGCTTTTTTTGATGTAGTTTAATTTCACCGGGTCACCACGTTTTTTTTAGTTTTTTTCTTGCGTTATATCAATAAAAAAATTGGACAAATTCACGTGGTACTCAGCAAAATTAAACTGGTTTAATCTTCTATATGTCAACATAGTGAATATCAATGCCTCAAACGTGAATAATTCGGAAGACAATGTGAAAAAAGCAGGGTTTCACGTACAAATTTCTACAAAACTAAATAATAAATACTGGAAAATACTGAAAAATTAAAACATAGTCATTTTTATGATATTACAACGTATAATTCATCAATAAATCATTCATATTATCCTAGATAAATAAGTAATAAATGCGGGGTTTGCATTTGGGTACACTTTAAAAGTGTAATCACGTGAAATTTAATGAAAAATTCTTATTATAATATCCTATATACCAAAACTTATATTCGACCCTGACAATAATAAGAATTAATTATTAAAAAAAAAAAAACTTTTGGAAAAACAGCAATTGCTAAATTGTGTGTCACTCCAAAAGAAAACTACGATTAAGTTTGTTGAAAAGGAAGCGAGGGTCTATCGACTCAGGTAATTTCATGTCCGCTCTGATAAAAATTATTTGAAATCTTCCTTGAACTCCGAGAAATCTTTTAAAAAATCCATGAAATCCAGCGATATCTTTCGATTGAAAAAAAAAAAAAATATTAAATTCAATGATAGTGAATTACATTAAATTATGATATCCTTGTAACCTTTGATTTTTAATCATTTATACACACAAAACGAAATGACGTATTTATGTATATGTATTCTTCTGATTCAGAAAGAGAAAAAATAGACTCAGAAAAACATCAAACGTATATGTGAAAGAATTGACAAGCAAGCTCATATCGATTATTATTTCTTTCTTTTTCAGGAAAGCTTCTTCTAACTGAACCACTTCTAATGTCATCTGTTCAAAATCCTAGTTATCTTTTTTTGGACCTAGGTAAATTCAGCTCCATGGCAGCCCACGGTTACCCCCTGGGCCGTCGTTTTCCGACGTTTGTATGTATTCGAATGTGTACACGGTTACTGGCATTTGGTACTTAATTTACCGTTTTCCCTTTTTTTTAACAACAATTAGAAATTCACCAATCCAAATAGCCATTGATGCAAAACAGAATGTTTCGGTTTTAATATTTTACGTTCAATCACAAGAGGCACGAACGAAATTACGAACTTCAAAAAAAAAAATTATTTTGCAATTTTGTATCAACTTCCTAAGTAATTATTTCTTGCTATACATATTTATTAATAGAGTACGAAATAGTTTTTTTTTATCTATTTGTTAGGGTTAATGTATAATAAAAGACTGAAATCATCTCGATATAAAAGAACTATAATTATGAACATTGGAGAATCCAATATGCCTACAAAATTTTAATCAAGGTTTGACCCTATTCTACGAAATCTGGTGAAGATACTTGATTCTATCTTGAACAGAGAAAACTGAACAAAAAAATTTATGTGTGTAAATAATGAATTTATTTATTATACTTCCATATCATTAAATTGATTTTCACTATCTGTAGCTAGAAACCACTTAGGTTTGCAGACAAATTAAAAATTATTCTAAGTTCTCTAGCTCGAAAATATTCAATTTTTTTTATTAAAAGAAAAAGGGCGTAGGTGCAAATTTATAAATTTTCAGGTTTTTCATCTAATTTTAAGGCTTAAAAAAAAAAGGAAGGAGGGCGTAACAACCTTCGACAAAGGATAAAGGGCATATGTTCAGGCCTTTTTTCGATTATCAAAATCATTTTTAATAAAACATGAAGATTTGTAATTATTTTTATGTTTTTCTTATTAATAATGAATTATTTATAATTATCAGTAAACAACCAATAATTTAAAAAATCCTGCCATTAAATAAATTTCAAATAAAATTGGAAATACGCCCTTCATCTTTTATCAAAAATTATTTTAATAACGGAAAATGGCGTAAATCCTTGGACATACGCCCTTTATCCTTTATCAAAGGTTGTTTCGCGCTTTTTCCTTTTTTTTTTTTAAGTCTTAAAATTAGATGAAAAACCCGAAAATTTATAAATTTGCACTTACGCTCTTTTTCCTTTAAAATTGACGTTTTTGGCACTTACGCCCTTCATTCTTTAATGCGACGATATAATTGATACCATTGATATTATTACTAATATTATATTGATATTATTGTTAATCATAATATTATTGAAATTATTGTTATTTATAATAATATTATTTATATATAACCATAGTATAAATAAAATAACAATATTTTCAAAAATATCATCGAGAATAATAATATCAATATAATATTAGTAATAATAACAATGGTATCAACCATATTAATAATAATAACAATAATATTATCGATTCATAATAATATCAGTGATATTAATAATATTAATAATAATATTGACAATAACATTCATATATAAATATTGATAATTATTAGTATTTATATTTGAAATATTATTATTATAGATATTATTATTAATAATAGTTTTAATAATCTTAAAAATTTATAATATCAATGGTATTAATAATAATAATAATATTAATTACGATATAATATTGATAATATTATCAATATTAATATTTTAAATATGATCAATACTCAGTTATACTGTCTAATAATATTTAAATAAAAACATTGTGACCGAGCGTGTGACAGAGCGTGTGACCAGGCGTGTGATAGAGTGTGTGATGCTCAGCGGAACGCTAGCGGGGCCTCAAATTTTGTTGCTACCCTCCGTAAAGAAGTTTCACTACAAAAAAGACTCATAAAGGCACTGAAATGCTGTGAAATACTCTGGATCTATAAAGAAAAACCCATAAAAGCTCAAAAATTTTATCCTGGAAACTTCTGGTTCAAGCATACGGTTTTCATCTCACTTGATAATACACAACTGTTTTAGATAAATCTGATGATGTTTATATTTAAACTAGAAAAATGTATACAAAAATAACAAAAATATTGAATTTTCATTAACAATAGTTTTTCTTCGTTAAATAAATACAATTACCTCGTAAAAATAAAATTGATCAAGTTCAGCAGTTGCATCAGTATCCGTCAATGATGTATTAGATTTGGTAATGAAAATGTTATTCATATTTTCAGTTGTCAAATACTTAGATGCCGAATTTTCAACCATGCTCCCATACCGATAAGATGTTTCAACAATTTGAATATTGCACATCGGTGACATATTTTTTTTTTTATTTATCGTTATTTGAAGTTGTGTAAGGTGTAACCAGTGATTACTATTAATCATTGGTTTGGCTTAGAAACGATCACTAGATTATCCTCTCTAATTTTCATATCTCAACTTGTCCAACTTAACTTCTATTTTTGTGAGTCAAAAAATATTCACATCATTATTTTTAATATATGTTTTGATTTGCTGATTCCAATTTGATATATTTTTTCATTTTCTTAAACTTTTTTTTAATATTACCATTTATTGATATCAAATATACAGTTCAACTATAATCAGAAAGTATTGGGAACTTTTAATTGAAGAATAAAACTCAATGAAAGCTAACGATTATCTCGCTGAGTCAATAATAAATACTAAATCTGTAGAAGTTATATTCGAAGACTATGAGTAAATATTTGTATGACAGGATTTCCGCCTTACCTTTTCTTTAAATACTCTTACACGGAATCACTCAATTATGATAATGCAGTACCTTGGATACTATTGAAGTAAATAAATAATAATTGTTAGAATAGGTTAAAATATAAAAGATAAAAAACAGCATTGAATTGTTATCAGAATAATTGGAATATTCGTAGAGTGAATAGCATTTTTTTGTTTTTTTCCTTGTTAAAAAAAAAAAAAACTTAAAGTAAAAATGATACAAAAAAAAAAAAATTGGAGATTCTTGAACAACTTATAAAATGAAATGAATCTATATAAATATTGCAGACGGTTTTCTACTTTCTAGTTATATAGAAAACGATGAGCAACAGTTTCATGAAGAAAGAAATTTAATTTTATGATAATGATAAATGTTCTTACGTAGAACAGTCTTCTTTGAGCGACTTTTTCACATCCCTCAGTTACCATACAAAATATGGTCTTGAGATTTTTATGGTTTTTTTTTTTTATTCTATTTTATCTTCTTTAATCAAGATCTTTAGAAGAAATTTATTTTCATTCCAATTTATCCACAAGAATTGTCATATTTAATAATGGAATAATAACTTGATCAAAGTGTATCAATGAAAAAAAAATATGTATGATTGGAAGACGAATAAAATGTAGATTTTATTTTAAATGGGTGACCAAAAAAATTGATAGCATAAGTCAATTGATTTATCTAATCATGAATATATTTTAATTCATGATAAGTTTTTGACTTGTATCGATATTATTTCCTTCACTGTGTCTTTTTTATTACCGAAAAATGAATGTCATATACTCTTTCCTTTAATGGCACTTTTAAAAAAAATTATGTATAACTTGTGAATGAATAGTTAGTATTTTACTTATCATAGTACAGACTTCTTGATTTGAGTTGATGATGAAAATAACTTTTCTCATGCTGTGATTGTTATTTCAAAGATTAAAAATTATTGTAGCTATATACCATGTCTTTAGTTAGGCCGAGAACAGGAAAACATTGCTGTACTTGCGACTACGGCGCATGAAATGCAACTGAATGTCAAAAACTCGAGAAATAGCGAGGCAGTGTTGATCGTTGTCATTTTTCAATTTCATAAGTTCATGTGGACGTACTGACCACGGCATGGACTGTAAACAATACAAGTAAAAGTCTTCAACTCACCGTACTAGGTTCGCATAATTTCACGCATGCCTTTGTGTGTGATTATACTCCTACAATACTTTTATAGTTTTTACGATTTTTACATTCTTCAAAGTTTAAAGTATTTATTTTAAATGATAGATAGTTAATCTCCCATTTCTTTTTTTTTGATAAATCACTAGATTTTTATGGACCAGAATAATATAAATTGCATTTAATTAAATAACTTTGTTATGCGTTATTAAATAATGAATAGAAAAGGTCAATGTTAGTGAAAAAAGAGTGTATCTTAGCCGTACGCACAGGGGAGTGAAACTTCTTTAGCAATTTGATAAAAGAATCGATTGAATGATTCCTCGTTGTATATATTGTATATCGTTGCCTTATTGAATGGCAATTTTCATTTGAAAAAATAGAACCTTGGAAAAGTTTGAAGGTTAATAATTAGATTCAAAAAATTATAATCAACTGATGATACTGAACTATTATCGAAACTAGATGCTGTAACTGATCGTGAAATATTATTTCCATAGATGATCCTTCTTTTTAAATCCTTTTTGATCCTTCAAAAGATGTCTATCTGGAAATAAATCAATAGACCTGTAACTCAATCACAGATATAACATCAAATACGGTTTCAAGATGCGCCAAGTCAATAATTATTTTTGGAGGGTTTGATGACCAGTTAAATTGTTTCGTTCACCATAGAAATGTAATTGCTCCATTTTTACTATATTGACGGGCAATTTCGAAGAACATCATACAGATAAATCTTATTTTTTAATTAATTCCCAGGTAGGAATTCTCGGGCTTGACGACCGTGTCAGGCTTGTGCAAGGGCTGTGTATCAAGCCTTGGTAGCCAAGGCTTGTCTCAGGCCTGGGCCCGTTGATTTTACCCGGCTTTACACGAGCCTTGGTAACTCAGTCTTGTGTCAAGCCTGTATTTTTTGTTTTTACCCGGTCTCACACGAGCCTCAGTAGCACAGGCTTGATACAAGCTTGTCCCCGTTGATTTTACCCGGTCTCACACGGGCCTTGGTAACTCAGTCTTGTGTAAGGCCTGTATTTTTTGCTTTTACCCGGCCTCACACGGGCCTTGGTAACTCAGTCTTGTGTCAAGCCTGTATTTTTTTATTTTACCCGGCCTCACACGAGCCTTGGTAACTCAGTCTTGTATCAAGCCTGTATTTTTTTATTTTACCCGGCTTTACACGAGCCTCGGTTGCACAGGCTTGAAACAAGCTTGTCCCCGTTGATTTTACCCGGTTTCACATGGGCCTTGGTAACTCAGTCTTGTGTCAGGCCTGTATTTTTTGATTTTACCCGGCCTCACACGAGCCTCGGTAACTCAGCCTTGTGTCAAGCCTGTATTTTTTGATTTTACCCGGCCTCACACGAGCCTTGGTAACTCAGTCTTGTGTTTTTTGATTTTACCTGGTCTTACACGAGCCTTGAAACACAGCCTTGTGTCAAGCTGGTGCTCATCGTTTTACCAAGCTTGACACGAGTCTTGACTTGTGCATATATTTAATAAAAATAAAAAAAAAATAGTAATTAGTTGTATAAATGTTATATAAATTTTAAAGAGAAGTTATCAGGGTTTGACTATTGTGTCAGGCTTTTGCGAGGACTGTGTATTGAGTCTCAGTAGAGTTTATTCATATAAAAAAGTTTCACAACATCATACATCAATACCCCGACGGTTGACTTGATAGCGCGTTAGACTTCCACGTGGAAGACCCCGGATCGATCCCACGTTACCCCCATTTGTTTTCGTTTAATTAATGTCGTTTATTCAAATTGTTTAAATAAAAAAATAAATAATGTTATAAATATAAACTAACAATAATAGTTTATTTATATTATTTTTTAGTTTTTTTTGCAAGCCTGTGTCAAGCCTGAGACACAGGCTTGTGCCAGGCCTAGGAAACAAGCCTGAAATACAAGCCTGACACCGGCAAAAACTTAGTGAACATTCCAGGGCTCACCCAGGCTTGACACAAGCCGGGTAGTGAAGCTTGACACAAGCCTCAGAGCCCGACAAACAGGCTTGTCTCAAGCTTGTCCCTGTCGTCACTTCCTACCTGGGTTGGTATCAACTACATAACATGCACGTAATAGAAGTGATACATGTTAGATCTTATCGGCAAGAAATTTGAAATCATCAATTTTATGCATAGAATACGACAAATATATTAATTAAATTTGATAATTGTGCTTTTTGTAAATCATATGCATACAGCTCAACTTGATCAGCTGTTGAATGTAAATCAGCTTGTGTTATTGGTTCTGGTAAATGGATAATAGACTTTTTAATCATTGTAAATATTTAGCTTTAAACCCAGGTAGAAATTCTCGGTCCGTACTCGAGATACTACCTCGGAAAAGCCTCGGGTATAAAACTCGGCCCGAGGTCGGGGCGTTACGCTTTCCGAGTTGAAATCGAGATTGTAAAAAACTGAAAAATGAGTATTATATAAATGCAGAGAATACTTATAGTCAAACACAATAGTCTTAAGTTTATTTTTAATTTATTCAATCTAGACAATTGATAAAAATATAATTATGACTTATATTTATTTTTATTTTATTATTTTCAACCTAAATTGACAGATCAAAAAATTTGTAGCGATTCTCGCTGCCTTATAGGCGGAAAAAGACCAGCAAACGATAATCCTCCAACCAACGACTCCGTTTCACATATTATATATTTTTATTATTTAATATTTTTATTTATGTATTATTATAATTATTATTTAGCATATTTTTTTCTCCCTTTTTATCAAGATAAAGAGAGGACGGATAGCATTGAGTGGGGACAGCTTGGTAGATCCGAGCTGCTCCGAAATATCTTGGGCTGATCGAACGCTCTTGGCTGTGGAACATGGTAAGATGCACACGTTTTGTGATCAGCTCTTGGTTTTACGTAACTTAGGATACTCATGAGTCTAGCTGTAGACTCAGCAGACACGTGGATTTTGTAGGTTAGTTTTTGGGGCGCTGTCTGTGTAAAATCACTGGACAATGTCAAGCATACATTTCTTTTTGATTATTAAGTTTAGTTAATTTGTTAGAAACGCGGTCTCTTTTTGTTAACTTAATTAATTAAATTCAAGGTCGCGAGTAAGTTTTGTATTACGTTTTTGGATTATTGAGATTACGTTATGTATTTTGGATTCACGATTAAGTTTTGGGTTGAATAAATATTACGATTTGGTTTTTTGAGTATAAAAATAATAATGTGTCTTGATAATTATTTGATTTATGTGTTAATTATTCTTTCTTGTGACTTTATCCGGCCCTTCTACTACAACCAGCACACGCTAGAGTGATTCTAGCGTCCCTCTAGGCTAATTGTTGACACTTTGTTTGGTTATTTCGGTTATTGTTTCACGTCGTTGGGTTTGTGTGTTCTTTCTATTTCGTGTTTCTGGTATGAATGTGTTATGCCTTTTTCGAGTTTTAAGGCGAATTGAAAACCTCATGATTTTAATTCATGCCTTTTTCGAGTTTTAGGGCAAATTGAAAACTCATGATTTTAGCTTATGCCTTTTTCGAGTTTTAGGGTGAATTGAAAACTACACGATTTTAATAATAAAATAATAATAATTGGTAATTTGGATTTTAGATTTAGTTAGTTTCGTGTTTTTGAGATAAATTAATAAATCAACCAAATAAAATACTTGATAATTAGTCCAAGAAGGTAACAGGCAAAAATGTCACGTTACAAATTTTAAACATAATATTTCATGAAAATAAACCCTAATTTCACGAATAAAAAAAAAAGTCACTAGATTGGAATTAACCAGTGAGTGACTTCACTGACAGCTGCAAATATTTTATTTTGACACTTGAGTTAATGCCAAATGTTAATTTTTAAAAAATTAATTTCCCAAAGGAAATTGTTATTTGGCAACTTCCATTCCATAGAACTTTTTTTCCATAGTTTTTTGTCTTTTTAAAAAATCAAAAAGCTATGGGAAAAATGTTCTAAGAAATGGAAGTTGCCAAATATTAATTTTTAAAAAATTAATTTTTCGAAGGAAATTATTATTTGGCAATTCCATTCCATAGAACATTTTTCCCATAGCTTTTTGTCTTTTTAAAAATTAAAAAGCTATGGGAAAAATGTTCTATGGAATGGAAATTGCCAAATAATAATTTCCTTTGAGAAATCAATTGTTTTAAAATTAACATTTGGCAACTTCCATTCCATCAAACATTTTTCCCATAGTTTTTTGTCTTTTTAAAAAATTAAAGAGCTATGGGAAAAATGTTCTAAGGAATGGAAGTTGCCAAATAATAATTTCCTTTGAGAAATTAATTTTTTAAAAATAACATTTGGCCACTTCCATTCCATAGAACATTTTTTCCATAGCTTTTTGTCTTTTTTAAAAATTTAAATTAAAAAATTAAATTTATTACAAATATTTTAATGCATAGGATAGAAATACAAACAGCTTCTGTATCTAATCCTTCTAATTCATTGATAATTTGGTCAAAAATCGTACCATACTCCGTAGTATTTTTGTCTAATGAATGAAATAACATTAAAAGAGAAATGTTTTTTAATCTTCAGACAAACAAGCTATTTCAAAATAAACGGCACTACATTTAGATATAGTTCTATGCGATCCTAGCGGATTATTTGTTTCATGATCGTCGTACGAAATATACAATGAAAATCGAATTTTCTCTTTATTGAATTTCATATTTTTCCACAAAGAACCTTGTACAAAATTAGAAATAATATTTCCAGTAGTATTATTTAAATAATTCAAATGTTTTAATGCTTCTGCAAAAAGTTCTGGTATTTCAAAAAATCATTGAAGCGTTTCACTTATTGAAATAACTTGTGCAGTAACTGGTACATTCTTATAAATAATAATATCATTTTCTTTATCAAATTCATATCTCTCACCTATGAAGGTATATTCCGGTACAATTAAAGTATTAAGATTTTTAAAATATTTAAAAGCTCGCTGCTCAGTTTTAAATTTGCTTAAAAAATAATCATAATTTGTAAAAATATCATCATACGACTCATAATTATTTGAAGCATTAAAATTTGTTTTCTTTCTTAAATTAACTTGAGTGTGTAAATCATCAACGACAAGTTTTATCAGTTTATTCACATGATTGATAAGTTCAGTGACCTTGACTCGAGGCAATAATTAATTGTCATATAATTTAGCCACAAAAAGAGTTATTTCTTCTTCTAAATTTGATTAATGATGATTAACATCACCAACAGCTTTTTCCCTATCGTCTATGATTTTTCCAGTATCTTCACTATTATCAATTTCCATACAAAAGTCATTCGTATCTTCAATATTAAAATTTTCAGTCCCTTCTAAAATACATGAGCTAGTATTTTTCTCAAGATGAAAATCGATACGATGTTTTTCAAACGTCTTAAGGGATATCCAGCACAAATCAAAAATACGGCCAGAGCCTTGAAATTTTTTAAGTAGCTTAATGAAATAGTAATACACACGCTCAAATTTTTTGATAATTTTCTTGTTGCTAATTACTTAGTAATTAATTAATAAAGTAGGCTTCTTTTTTGGAGGTTATACATAGGTTCTTATGGAGAGTCTGGTTGAGTTTTTAGAAACCTGGTTAGCCATTTCATGGAAAAATACGGCCAGCTTTATCAAAAACTAAGTATAGATAGAGGAAACAATAAGGAAACTTTTGATATAAAAATTAATAGGGCTTTGAGACCTTTTTATTTTACAAAAAATAAAAATAAATTTTTGTCTTTGTCTAAATACTTAAGTGGAAATGAGAAACAAGATTTTCTCCTTTTTTTTGATCTCGTTCGCACTCATAGAAATATTATGTTTCTAAATGCCATCCGCAAGAGGTCTCTTGATATGCGCGGGTAACACCTTAAATTGTGTATAAACTCGGTGACAGGTTTCTTCTTGACATTGAAAAATTTCTTCATTGTCATGTATAATATTTATATGTTTTAAAAGTTTTTTATTATTCTTAAAATTTCGGCAAAAAAAGCAAATTACTGAAGTACATGCCATTTTTCGAAAAAAAAACAGAACCGATTTTTTTAAATTCAAGTTAAATAACAGATTGACACGTTGTTTTTAATCCCTATGTGCTGGCTTATTTTGATACCTGATTTTCTGGATCAAAAAAAAAAGTGTATTATAAATTCAAGAAATAATTGAAAATGTGTCAATTTATACGTAGTAAAAAAAAACTGACAGATCATAATCAATAACACGATTTACATTCAATATAATTATAAATTTTTATAACTTAAAAACTCGTTTTTGATCACATTAAAAATATTAATTTCCAATAATATTTCAGTTACATCAGCTCAATATTAAATAAATACATACGCAATCACTGGAACTAATTTACATCAGCGTTTCAATTATTATTATGTAAAAATTCATTTTAAGTTATTCGATTTTTACTGCCAATAAATGAATAATATGAACGTATCTATTTTGTGAAATTTTATAAACTCATTTACCTTAAAGACTTTGATAGTGTCGTCAATGATAGTACTATAATATTTCTTATTATTAATCATTTATAATCAACAATTTAATAATTATTAATTATTATTGAAAGCAATTTACTGTACTTTGACAACTAATTTCACAATATTCAGGGTCAAATATTCCTGTCAAATATTTATCACTACATTTAAAAACAATACTTAGTGACATATCCCGTATGGATTAAAAAAAAAACTTTTATAAAAAAAATTTTTATATTTTTACGTCTATTTTTCTATTCAAGTCAATATTTGAGCTTATTTCTAAAAAAATAGAGTTATATCTTGTCATAACGTGTTATTAAGTAGTCCCATCACTTTTGAAAAAATATTAAAATTAGTTTAGCTGTTACATGAGTTACATATATAAATAATAAAAAATTGTAGATAAATGAAACAAAATTTAATAAATTTATACCTTCTCATAAATTAAATTTAAAAAATTGATTTTTTTTAATATATATTGTGCTAATGGAATTTTTAATATGCAGGATATGAAAATTTCATATGCAGTATATGAAAATTTCATATACAGTATATGAATTTTTATATACTCGCTTCAAGCTGAAAAATTCCAAGCATATGATTTTTTCAAAAGCTAGTATATGGAATTTCCAGATACAGTATATAAAATTCTCATATACCAGCAGATTTGGTGCAACTTTCATATAATATTTAATGAAAATAAACCCTAATTTTACGAATAAAAAAAAAAGTCACTAGATTGAAATTTTTAAATAGACAAAAAGCTATGAGAAAAATGTTCTATGGAATGGAAGTTGCCGAATTTTAATTTTTAAAAAATTAATTTCTCAAAAAAAATTATTATTTGGCAACTTCCATTCCTCAGAACATTTTTTCCGTAGCTTTTTAATTTTTTAAAAAGACAAAAAACTATGGGAAAAATGTTTGATGGAATGGAAGTTGCCAAATGTTAATTTTAAAACAATTAATTTCTCAAAGGAAATTATTATTTGGCAACTTCCATTCCTTGGAACATTTTTCCCATAGCTTTTTAATTTTTAAAAAGACAAAAAGCTATGGGAAAAATGTTCTATGGAATGGAATCGCCAAATAATAATTTCCTTCGAAAAATTAATTTTTTAAAAATTAATATTTGGCAACTTCCATTCCTTAGAACATTTTTCCCATAGCCTTTTGTTTTTTTAAAAAGACAAAAAGCTATGGAAAAAAAGTTCTATGGAATGGAAGTTGCCAAATAACAATTTCCTTTGGGAAATTAATTTTTTTTAAATTAACATTTGGCATCAACTTAAGTGTAAAAATAAAATATTTGCAGCTGTCGGTAAAGTCACTCGCTAGACAATTCCAATCTAGTAACTTTTTTTTACTCGTAAAATTAGGGTTTATTTTCATGAAATATTATGTTTAAAATTTTTTGATCTGTCAATTTAGGTTGAAAATAATAAAATAAAAATAAATATAAGTCATAATTATATTTTCATCAATTTTTAGATAAAATAAATTATAAAGAAACTTAAGACTATTGTGTTTGACTATAAGTGTGTTCTTCATTTATATAATACTTATTTTTCACTTTTTTACAATCTCGAATTCAACTCGGAAAGCGTAACGCCCCGACCTCGGGCCGAGTTTTATACCCGAGGTTTTTCCGAGGTAGTATCTCGAGTACTGACCGAGAATTTCTACCTGGGAAGGAAAAAATCTAGCTAAGAAAAAGATGTAGCTGAAGGAAAAATTAAGCTGGTGATATTATGTAGATTTTGTGTGTTCTTCTATAATTAAAGCTAAGTAAAAGATGTAGCTAAAGGAAAAATTAAGCTGGTAAAATTATGTAAATATTGTGTGATTGGCTGTAATTAAAGCTAAGTAAAAAATCTAGCTAAGTAAAGAATCTAGCTAAGGAAAAGATGTAGCTAAGGAAAAAATCTAGTTTATTATTAATTAAAATTAATTAAAAAGTAAAATTTATTCTAAGTCCTTTTTTTCACTTTTATTTGACTTGGCAAAACTAGCCAAAACTAGAGAGTTAAAACTGAATGTAACTGAACAGTAGAATAGCATAAACTGAGATAAGCCGTGACCCTCACCGCTGGGTGCCAAGAATCTGAATTTACCGTTTCCCATCACTCCAAAAGAAGTTTCACTTCCCTCGCGCATACTCGCAACACGCATAATTTTTTTATATTTTATATAACCATGATGTCTTTCTTGATGAACTAATAAATGTTCAACCACTCGACATTTTCCATCGAGTAAAAGATAAACATGATTCGACAATTCCCTTTCATCACCAAGAATAACCTGATAATATTAAAAAAAATCATAATAATTAATTGGATACGTGTGTAATTCAAATAATTAGTATAACAACCTCATTTGGTGTAAAATTTTTGATTCTACTGAGAATACAACATTTACGAATTGTTGCTCCATCCCATTCATTGAAATAATTAAATGTAACAAGTGCCTCTTGTAAAACATTTCAATTTTCTAGCGTAGCCAGGGTAGACATCTAGATTATTCGCTCATGGCAAATAAGTACCAAGTCAACATTGACAGTCCGGCCAGAAGATGTCGTACCGAGGCTACTCACAAACCAGTAGTATTCATTAGGGATCTTAGTCAATTATTTTCATCGGCTTATAGACCACTTATTCAGGAGCGCGAGATCTGCTAAATTTCGATACAGTAGAGATCGCATACCCCTACTCCGACAGTCCTACCGGAAAGCCGCATCAAGTGTGCGCACACCTTGTTGATTTTGTATTCAAAATTTATTATATTGTTGAAATTAGTAGTTTTGTATGTGTTGCATATGAATTTATCTATGATTGAAAATAGGCCTAGTTCGTGACATCATTGTGTGAATATGTTTGAGGCTGCTTTTAAATTTTGGCAGTCCTGGGTTAATGACACTTTAGCATATAGTTTAGTGTCATCAGCATACTGGAGTGCTTTACATTCATCACCTCTACTCACTGAAGGGGCACATTGAGATCGAGTAGTTTGATCAGTTGTTTATCAAGGTTCACCTTGACGAATGCTTTTGAGAATTCTGAGTATGTTACATCAACTTGGTTTTACCTGGGAAAGACAGCATGTATAAATTTTACTAATGACATAAAGTTGGTGTTTATTCATCTGCCAGGCACGGAGCCGTTTTAACGAGGTTTGGCAAACCGTTTGGCAAGGTGTGGTTAAGTGAAGAAAGCTTAGTAATTGTCTCAAAATAAAGAAATTATTTTTAGGTGGAGGAATGGCGGAGAAGGTTGGAGAACGGTTGGAGAAATTTGTCCGCCATTTCTTCAACCATGGTTCATTTTCGTGAAAAGGTGGATAAATGGTGGAAAAAAGTTGAAGAAAAGTCGGGGAAACGTATCTACTAGGGTTAATATTAATTTTTTTTTGATATGTCGTGAATGGTATCGAAATATGAATTTACAATGATTATCACTGAAACTAAGGAGGTGCTTAAAATTTCAGTTTTTCAACGTTACTTCTTCTATTGCATTTAAAACATTGTCATGTACTATTTGATAATTTTTTTTCTCTAAAATTATGATTAATTAAATGTTGCAAAGTTGATTCATGTTGTTCATGTTGGGGTATATTCAAATGTAAAATATGACAATTATCATTTGATGTTTCACAAATATTATTTTGGCCCCTCTCACATTTTTTTTCGATAATTTTTCAACAACAAATATGTCATTTCACCAAAATTCCGATTGTAAAACAATATTTCCTAGCCATTGAAACAATTGTCAATTGATATATATTTTCCATCTTATTTTGATAATTCATCAAATATTTTTTTAATATTATTTTTTATTGTACAGTCATCTAATTTTTCATGTTATATATTCAAAGAAAATAAGCCTTGAATTTCTGAATATAAATAACATGTATTATTTGAATTTTTTATTCCTGTATTTCCAGACATTTTTGCAGTATGTATATATAATATATATATAACGACAATCACGTGAAATATCTGCAATAATTATTTATGATTAATAACATTAGAAAATAATGAATCTAAATAATGATAATGATGATAATAATAATAATCTACTCACTTGAATTTTTTTTTTTTTTTTACAATTAAAATTGTTTATTAATTATGTTTATAATTAACAGATTAAGGCGACATGAAACCCGATTCTGCCTTACCGCCGTGAAAATTTTCGAAACAACTTTTTTCAAAAACTACGTGTCAAATAATTTCAAAAATTTAGCTGTAAGTGTATTTTAATATTATCTACTGCACCCAACTCTTTTTTTTTTTAAATTCGAAAATTTTTTTTTTAAGTCGATAATTTTGAAAAAAATTTCGAAACAACTTTTTTCAAAAACCACGTGTCAAATAATTCTGAAAATTTAACTGTAAGTGTATTTTAATATTATCTACTGCACCCAACTCTTTTTTTTTCAAAATTCGAAAATTTTTTTTCAAGTCAGTAATTTTTTGAAATTTTTGAAACAACTTTTTTCAAAAACCACGTGTCAAATAATTCTGAAAATTTAACTGTAAGTGTATTTTAATATTATCTACTGCACCCAACTCTTTTTTTTTCAAAATTCGAAAATTTTTTTTCAAGTCAGTAATTTTTTGAAATTTTTGAAACAACTTTTTTCAAAAACCACGTGTCAAATAATTCTGAAAATTTAACTGTAAGTGTATTTTAATATTATCTACTGCACCCAACTCTTTTTTTTTCAAAATTCGAAAATTTTTTTTCAAGTCAGTAATTTTTTGAAATTTTTGAAACAACTTTTTTCAAAAACCACGTGTCAAATAATTCTGAAAATTTAACTGTAAGTGTATTTTAATATTATCTACTGCACCCAACTCTTTTTTTTTCAAAATTCGAAAATTTTTTTTCAAGTCAGTAATTTTTTGAAATTTTTGAAACAACTTTTTTCAAAAACCACGTGTCAAATAATTCTGAAAATTTAACTGTAAGTGTATTTTAATATTATCTACTGCACCCAACTCTTTTTTTTTCAAAATTCGAAAATTTTTTTTCAAGTCAGTAATTTTTTGAAATTTTCGAAACAACTTTTTTCAAAAACCACGTGTCAAATAGTTCTGAAAATTTAGCTGTAAGTGTATTTTAGTATTATCTACTGCACTCAACTTTTTTTTTTTCGAAATTCAAAAATTTTTTTTCAAGTCAGTAATTTTTCAAAATTTTCGAAACAACTTTTTTCAAAAACTACGTGTCAAATAATTTTAAAAATTTAGCTGTAAGTGTATTTTAGTATTATCTACTGCACTCAACTTTTTTTTTTTTTAAATTCGCAAATTTTTTTTTTAGATCGATAGTTTTGAAAAAATTTTCGAAACAACTTTCTTCAAAAACTACGTGTCAAATAATTCTAAAAATTTAGCTGTAAGTGTATTTCAGTATTATCTACTGCACTCAACTCTTTTTTTTTCAAAATTTAAAAGTTTTTTGTCCAAGTCGGTATGGTAGAAATTTTTCAATTACTTATTTTCAAAACCACGTGTCAAATAATTGAAAAAATGAAGTAATGAGTCTAATCGATAGGAAATTAGTTAATAAAGGTTGGGAAATCATTATTATAGTTTAGGAAATTATATAAATAATTGTAATTAATTATTCTCAATTATAATTTTAAAATTTTTATTAAGATTGCGCAGCGGTAACTGCGGAATTAATTTTTGTTACTTGCACGGCATTTCGGCGTCGTGACTTTAGCCAGTAAGTCACCTGTCATAATGACAGTAATTATAATGTATATATAAAAACAGATAACAGCAATAAATAATAAAAAATATTTTATCAATAAAAATCAATGTCAAATATCAAGAAAAAAGAGAAACCAGAAATTTTTATCGTTCATTGATAATTCATTATATTAATGTCGTTGTGTAAAATATCATCAACAAAAATTGTTGACAATTGTTTTACAGTTTCTTATTTTTCAATAAATAATTGAGATAATGTATGAGAATAAAATTTAAATGATAGTACGAGCATTTTAAAATGTAATTGTCATTTTGTTTAATTAATGATATGCTTCAATCCGGTTTGATGTAAATGGTAAAAGATAAAGTGATTGTGGATCAGCAAGCACAATGCAAATACGACAATAGACATTTCTTGATGTGATATCAACAGCAAGCCCAATTGTCATAAAAATGTCACCTTGAAATCTGTTGAAATCCAAAAATAACAGTCTCGTCACGTAGAATTATTATCTGAAACTAAACAAATAAAAAAAACAATTGCAATAGTTATTTTTAAATGAAAAATTTCAGCTGACAAAAACAGCTGTCTTTTCATTTTTTTATGTTAGTTAATTATTGTGTTAACTTGCAAACGTAACCAGGTTGTTCATAAATTTTAGTATTAACAAAACGACACTGTGACTGGAAATTTGACAAATGTCTTAAAAATTTTTTTACAATCATAGACATGTTCATCAGACCATTTGAGTTTGTTAATTCTTGTAAACTATCATCGTTTTTGTTGATATTATGGATATGATTATATCTAGTTAGGTTTCTAGTAACAGCTAGCTCTGAATTGTTTTTTTATTTTTTTTTTGCTGCACGTTTGTTGCCAACAGTATATGATGCTTTTTATTGTTGTTCTTGTAATAATTTGTTGTTTATGTAGTGGTAAATGAAGACTACGAGTTACAGCAACAGCTTCTTTAATATAACGTTGTCTTTCCAACATTTTTGATGAACCAATTAGTTTTGCCCAGCGTACTTCCTATTGATGATACTCAGAAACACTTCCTGGACCTGATTAAATTTTTTGTAAAACAATTACACTCTGACAATGATTAGTGATTTTTGTTTTTTTTTTTATTACGTGTCATTATTTCAAAAACTTGTCCAGCAAGATCATGTGTCTAATAGTGTATAAATGCAAAGTGATTAATTTTTTTTAATTTAATAATTGGTACACCAGTTGATTTTTGAAATATTTCACGTACTTTTTGATGTGGCATTTCTAATGTTACATTTCTCACGAATAATGCCGATACATCAAAATTGATAATTAAAACATCATTTTATCAAGAAAAAAAAAGAAAAAATTTTTTTTTCTTCAATGAATAATAGTCCTTACATTTTCTATGACTTGTTTATCAACTGGATCAGCCCAATCAACAGTAATTTCATGATCTTTTCTACAACTTTTCCAGGTATTAATTTACGTCTAGCCATTGCTGCTGAACTGTCTACTCTTAATAATAACATTATTCTTGGTAATAAACCTTCAACAACACCAGTACCAAGTGCCATTATTAAACCAATCAACAACCAACGTGCATGTATTTTATTTAATGCTGAACGACTATGATTATTTGCTGTATGAAATAATTCTTCAGCAGTATTAAATATTATTTTACCTTGGTACTGCTATTTGACTTGGTACTGCAACACATATACAACGTGAACACCAAGGCCAATTATTAAATTACCCATTTCTTGTAATGCACATACTATGTAACAAATGTTGACTGTATAATATTTCTTCATTTGAACGAAGCCCAATGGAATTCATTTGTTTTAATGTTATATTTGATGTTCCACGACAGGCAATTGTTTATGTACATTCACCAAGTAATTTACTGACAGCACCATGTAAATAAAATTAATACATTTACGTGAATATACAGCATCAACATGTGAATTTGCTGCTTTTAGATTAGTAACTCATTCCAATACATGATATTTGTATTTTTTTCAAATGTACCACCAAGTATTTATATACTGATATAACATGTGCATGTGTTACACCAATACGTACTTCACGATTAACTAATGTTGAATTACCTTTTATTATTTTATCAGTATCTTTTAAAAAACTACTACCAGTACCATGTAGTAAAAAACCAGAAATTAATATGTTCAATACATCATCAAGTGATGTTGCTTTATTATTATTATTATTATTATTATTATTATTATTATTATTATTATTATTATTATTATTAACACAATTACCATCACCACCGCCACCACCACTTAATGATGATAAAATATTTTTATGATTATTATTATTAAATAATGTTTGAGATGATGATAATTGTGTCATTGCAACAAGTGTACCTAGTAATTTGGCAACTGAACAACGTACTTGATCATTTGAACCTTCAAATGTACGAAACTATAATGATGCCATACTTTCAATTTCATTTGTATATAAAAATGGTGCATGATTTAACATCTTAAGTAGACATTTTGCTGATGCACATCTGACAGCCATAACACGACCAGTCATACAATTTCTTGATGCATTTGTTATTGCTGTGACCATACTTTTCAAGTGTATTCATTATTTCAATACGTGCTTGTGATTCAGATGAACGTAATGAACGTATTGATATTTTTAGTTTTTACTGTATCCTCATATGATCTACCCATCATTCTACCTAATTGTACCTAATTTTTCATACATTGCATAAACACAACATACTGCTGATAATTTCGTTGGTAAAAACTATTTATTTTCGCGCATGCACAGTTGAGTGCGCAGTCATCAAAAATTTAATATGCAACAGCATAGGACATGAGACTACGAGAGGCTAGATCAGGATAGCTATTCTCGACATAATTATCCCCTGTACCGGGGATAACATGAAAACGCTCGAAAGCGATATAGTCGTTTGATAGAAACCATTGAAAAAGATACAAATAAAGCCATGAATTAAGGTGAATTTCCACAAAATAGTTATCCCTGTCGCCGGGGATAATTATGTCGAGAATAGCTATCCAGCGATGTTTTAATTCTTATTTTTCGAGAATAATTTGTCTGACGCCACTGTTCTTTCCTCAAGTTTGCATGACAGGCGCATGAAAGTGAAAAAAAAAAAAATACACAAAACAAAGCACCTATTGTGATTATTTGTTATACAGTCACGACGCCAAAATGCCGTGCAAGTAGCAAAAATTAATTTCGCAGATTATTACTGCGCACTCTTGATTAAAATTTTAAAATTATAATTGAAAATAATTAATTACAATTATTTATATAATTTTCTAAACTCTAATAATGATTTCCTAAACTTTATTAACTAATTTCCTATCGATTAGACTCATTACTTAGTAGACTAAAATTCAAAAATGACTTTGTCAACATCAAAAATTTTTCGTCACATAAAAATGTACTAGTTAATTATTACTTATCATAACAAAAAATTCTAGTTTTTTTTATTATTATTAGTTTATTATTAAAAAAAAGTCCCTCCATCCACCCCCACGTTTGTAATGTACAAGTGAGCTTCTGTTTGTCCATAAAGAATTTAATTGTTCCCGACTATTCTGGTATTCTTTATACCTATGTTAATGACGTGTTTTATAATAAGAGCCGCCACACTTCTAAATAACTTACTTCGTTATATATATATTTTTTTTATTCGTTCACAGCAATTATCGAGATTAATATTCAAGATAATATTTATCATTAATTATCTATTTTAGTAATTTTTTAATCTGCAGAAACATTTGGAAAAGGTGAAACTTTCTTTTCTTCAATAATTTTTGCCATGTGTGCTCGAATATTTACGGCCTTTCGAGAAAATTGAATGCTGCTTGGATCGTAACCTAATACGACAGCTGTCGCATATGCAGCAGCGTATGCACCACAACTTGTAGCATCTGGCTGTCTTGTTACATTTTCAAATAAAATGTCTTTGTCATCAATATGTGGATAGCGCTTAGCTATGAATGTTTTTTCTTTTTCTGATAATCTCTTACGAAGCATGCTGTCGTAAACATAGATTTGAGATCCGTTATAATAGATACAGGCCCAATGTCGATTATCAGATGTACCACCTAAAATTTGTAGGTCATTTTGACTTTCTGAAGGCTTTATAACGTGAGGACTGTTAATATACCAAACAGGTATAACAGTAAAATCACTATTTTTTACTAGCGTTTGCAAAAATAATTCTATTCCTTCGTCAAATATCATATTGTGAGATTTAATGTTATTAATAATAGCAATCTTTCTCCTGGGTAAGTCTTTCACAAGAGTTTCATACAATTTAGCCAATCTTATTTGCTCAGAGATAATGAAAGCTTTTTCATTTCTAGACCTGTGGTTCAGTGACGATGAATCGATAACTTCAACATCATCATCTTTTTCTGAACATTTTATGTCTGTCTCGTTTTCACCTGACTCTCCAGGAACCTTTTTAACGATTTTTGTCGGAATTTGACTATCTATATCATTGCTGTTTTTTGAACGTTTATTCCTTGCATTTTTTTTATCTGCATTTTTTTGAGCTGCATTTTTTTGAGCTTCTATAATGTATAGAGGATCTCTAATTGGCAAATTAAATTCATGCCTGGGATCAATAATTTCTGGAAGAAGACAATTCATGTAAAACTTTTCGAGAACAGGTCGCACGATTTCCCAGAAATCGGGATCTTTCATGACTTTTATATATTTTATATCATATATTTCCATATTCTCATAATCCATGTACTGACTATCATCTTCCAGATTCAATTTTGAATTTAAAGTGTATACTGCAAAGTAACATAGTTGTTTTTGAGCTATATGTAATTGACCTTGTACTTGGAAATAATAATTGTGGTTTTCATTCATTTTATTGAGATCGTTAATATCGAATATTCGTCGATAATTTTTTCCAGATCTCAATGCTTGGTCTACAGCTTTACCTATTGCAGATGCTAAGCATTTTACTTCAATAATACTATCTTCGTTTTCAATGCACATATCTGGTGTAGCACCAAGAAAACAACAACGTTCATCAATAAGTAATCCACACGCATATATCTTTTTATCAATTGATTCTGATAATTTTACAATAGCATCTTTTTCAGAGTCTTTACCTAATTTCATCTGCTTTGTATTACAGCTCAAACCATAACGAATTTTTTTGACTATATTCGCGCATGAAGTTGCTGGCAGGAGATGAAAAATTTCACCAAAATTTGATGCTGTAATTAAGTCTTTGCGATATTCTTTCCACAAAGGTGATGAAGCTTGCGCTCTTGTAATTTTTTCAATTTCAGCTCGATCATTTTGATTTTTTCTTAATCTTTCGAAATGCTCACCTTCAAGTAGTGTATATTGTTCTGGTGCAATATCAGCTCTATCACAATTTGGACCATAGTTTATGTCCGTTTTGTGATTATATTGTCTTTTTTTAAAATTATTACGTACTCTATACGCATGAGTGGCTTTAACAGAAGCTTGTCTACTAGCTTCCATCTTTAAAATTTGAGCTGGAACAACTTTATTATCAAATTTATGAAGTTGGCTCAATACATTTTGAGAGTTGAATTGTACACCACCGCACAATGCTCTCAATTCATAACTGTTACGCATACTATAATTCAGTCTGCGGCCAGATAAATGTTTATTGGTAATTGAATGATGAGATTCCGCATGGTTTGTTGTTTTATCTTTCAATAGACTTTGAGAATGGCGTGCTACATCATTCACATGCTTTGTAATCAGCTGGTACATTCCAACTAGTTTGAGATCGTTTACCATATTGTCGTCTCTTTCATCACAATTCATTTCTGTAGAATCACAGTATTTGTGTTCACCAAAAGTGTGTGATTGTAATGTTGATACAAACTTCGTATATCTTTTGAGTATTATTTCTCTTGTTAAATTTTCAGAGTTAAGCTGCTTGATTTTTTTTTCAAGTAAAGATCGCATAAATTGTCCACTTTGAGCTACATATTTTCGTAACACGGGAATTCTTTTTGGTTTAAGCTGCTTTCTCACAGAAAGTTTAACTACTAAGTTTCCAACTGCAGCAACATGCTTGCCAAAATTTTTTAATAAATGATTTTTGCATTCAATTTTTTCGACATGAACACCTAAATGCGCATAAGGATCCATGTCCACCAGTTTTTTATAGACAATACTGTCACCATCTCCAACAATAGGATTATAGATAACTTTATGGACAGGGTAACTTTGTCTAAATCCTTCAGCAATAATATCTGCTTCCATAGCAGTTGAAGCATTATTTCTGTCATAATTTTTCCAACAGTAATTTTTGTGGTTTTCTTTTGGAATAATATTTCGATTTTTTGCTCTGTCACAAACTGAGCAGTATTTGTTTCGTATTGAAAGGAAAAGTACTTTTTTAGTATACGTGCCAACAATAACTGCCAGTCCTGATAGAGCATCATACCTTCCACCTTTATATGATCTCTTGGACCATGATCCATCGACTTCTACTGCAATGCAAGGAATTCCTTCAGGTGTAACGCACTTATTTTTTATTGACCATTCAATTTCTTCTGCTATAGCTGCTCCCATACTAGCAGCAGATACTGCATGAACAAGATCATTTATTCTTGTCATTCGAATTGTCTCATAAGTTTTATGGGACATAGATTTAACATTAATACTTGCAAATAATTCTTGTAGAGTATTATAACCTATACCAGATGTCAATGTTCCTAACACTGCACTTTCATTAAGTGGGATTTTATCTTTTGGGTCTGGTGGATCAGTCCAAACATCGCCGGTGTGCCCACAATTTATACACTGCATGTAAAGTCGAGAATTCAAACCTTTATCGTAATATTTATAAATTCTCAAATCTTTAAATGCACTAGGACACCAATTGTTATGGCAGTCGAACTGTTCATGCAAATTTTTAAAAAGATAATTGATATCAGTTATTTTACGATCTTGAATAAATATATCAGACAGTTCAGTTTTATTATCATCATTATCGCTACTAGTATTGATACTATTATTAGCTGACATTTTATTTTCAATGATATTTTCATTATGTGTATCGACGATTATACTCGTATCAATAAATGATGAATTACTTTCAATTTCGAAAGTTGTTTTTTTTAAATTTAATTCATTTTCTGAATTATTTTTGTTTACAAATTTATACTCATTTGTATTTTCATCAATACATGATGAATTACTTTCAATTTCGAAAGTTGTTTTTTTTAAATTTAATTCATTTTCTGAATTATTTTTGTTTACGAATTTATGCTCATTTGTACTTATATCACATCTTAATTTTCGCAGCTTAGTAGAATCACAGTTTGCATTATAAAAAATATTAGTTTGACTTACCTTACCTTTATTTTGATCTTGTTGTCCTTCAGAAGTATCATTTTTACCCGATGACTGTACACTAACCTCTCCAGGTGAACGCAAAACGCAGCTTCTAACTTGATCTCTATTTTTAAATCGCCTAAGGGAATAGCGAGAAATTCAATTGTTGAAAAAATTCATGAAACGTTGGTATCATTAACTACGTGCTTAATGCCAAAAAAATAGGATACAAATCAACTAATTCTATAAGGCTGAAACTAACGTTTAGTGGTTCCACGTATTACTTATTATGACGAAAACTCAGAGGACGAGATGACACATTAAAAAAGCCATTATTTTACACATTAAAAACAAAAACGATGTAGAATGATACCTTGATCAATAAAAAAAAAAAAAATTTCCTTAGTTTTTGTGTCTTTCTAATGTCCTACCTTTTCCATAAAAAATGATTGGATAAGCAGGGAAAAGGTATATTTATAAAAATATTCGTATATCAAAGAATAATAAATTTAATTTAATAAATGTTCAAAAAAGACAAAAAATAACAGAACATTCAAGTATAATCTACTAATTAGCTGGGTTGTGACTTTTTTTTTTTTAATAAAATGAGCAACATCAACAATAATGAACAAAAAAAAAATAATACTGTTGAAGTATATAAAATAATTTAAGACGAATAGGGGAATGCAGGGCAAAATGGATAACTTTAAAAAAAAATATGAATCAATGTATGACGATAGTTTTTTCTGATTAGTTTTCCTCACTCATGAATCATGAATAAAAAAAACAAAATAATTTTTGAAAATTAAAAAAAAAAAATTATTATTCATAAATTTTATTATCGTTATTCAATAAAATTTTCTATTTACCACAAAAATGATTTTTTCTTTTACTTCGATTCATTTATATTTATTAATAATTCCTTTTAAATTGATTTACTACCATTTTTCTCTACAAACAAAGTAAATATATGGAAGTATTTTTTCCACTTGAAAAAAAAGTTTTTTTTCTTGCATTAAGGTTGAATGTAAATAGAATTTCCCACTATACGATTTTTGATTTCATATTAAAAAGTTTCTATACGATTTTCCTTAATTTACTACCAGCTTGTAGTTTATGATACTACGGATTTTTTAAGCCCTCAACGATCAATTTCGTCTGTTGATTTTAAAAGATATTCAATTATCAGAATTAAAATTTTCATCATTAGCCGTCATTCTCTCTCTTTTATTCGTCGTGCTGTCTCATGTTTCTTGGCTATGGTAGTTGTGTGTGCCTACCCAGATAGACTACATACACACATACTACCAAGAGCCTGTCAGTATAGTGAATATATTTTGGACAGAGGGGCACTGAAAATATTTTTATAACCATATGGAGATGCGCACCCTCTCGGGCCCAAACTTCGTTCACCGGTGCGATTTACATTCAACCTTAATTTTTTTTTCAGCTTTTTAAATAAAAAAATAACATGAAAATGAAAAAAATAATGAAATCATATAAGTAAAAATATTTTTTTGAGTGTTCTATTTTGCACCGCTTTCCCCTACTTTTCAATTCTTCTCAGATTATATTTGCATAATTAATTTCTGTGTATACCATCTTAATTTTTTATTAATCAATATTTTGATTATTTAAGGTTTCATTAAAAATAAAGGATAGATGAAATGATATGGATATGAAATGGATATTTTTAAAAAATAAATAAATAATACATATGTTTATTAATATTTGAAATTGATAGAATATTGAATTCGAAAGATTTAAAATAATAATAATAATAATAATAATAATTGAATATATTGGTAATTACTTTTGACGGTATATTTGCATAATTAATTACTGTGTATACCATCTTAATTTTTTATTCTACATTATTTCGATAATTTGTAGTTTCTTAAAAAACAAAGACGAGATGATATGATAGTATATTTTTTAACAAGAGCGACCCCGCGCCTCCAGCGCGTGGTTGTATATATTGTTGTGTATGTTTATTAATACTATTTTCTTCATCATAATTATAATTTTTTATTAATCACGTGAAGTACTTTTCTTATTTGTCATTTCCATGAATTACTATATTTATTTCAAGTTAATAATCAATATTATAATTATCGTAATGAACAAAAATATCATTTGATCTAATTATAAATAATTATTAAATCTTTTAGTTGTGTCGTTGCTCAATCAAAGTATTAAAGTCATATTACAGCTTTTTATAAAGTCAATTGTATTATTATATTTGATGAAAAAATATAATTAGCAATCATACGTAGCAACCACACACTAACTTTTTCTATTTGTTTACTTATTTATATAAATATTTATACTTTATACAATTGTATTAAATATCAATATTTACATCTATATAATATTTTAATTAAGTAATAGTAATAAGTATGATGAGGTTTTTGATAAACGTAGTAACCATAACGTAGTAACCACCTCAACTTTTTTTTATTTAAATATCAATTTAGTAATATATATTAGTTGTATTCATAAATATAAATAAATATAACAACACTTTTTTATTAAATTTAAATATATAGAACTTAATCAAAAGCTGTAATATGACTTTTGATCTAGGAACGACACAACTCAAATAAATTAATTGCCGAAAATAAACAAACGTAGCAACCATACAACAACACGTAGCAACGTGTTAGTATGAGAGAGAAAATAATAAAATATTAATTATAAACAAATGCTAAAAAATTTCGACCAATCACATCACGAATAAACAGCGGTCAAGTGTCCTTTTTATAATAGGAAAAATAAATAATACATATTTTTATCAATACTTAAAATATAAATATTGATAAAATATTAAATTTAAAAGATTTGAAATAATAATAATAATAATAATTAAATATATTGATAATTACTTTTGACGCCATTGATGTGCTTGTGAATAGTTTCGTATTCTATTTCTTTTAGAGCCCATTTTTACTGCAGTAAAAGTATTCAACAATCTTCACAAAAAATTTATTATATATAGTAATGATTTCACTAACAATAAGGAAATGTAAATATTAAATAATACGTAAAATTTATGACAAAAGAATTCACAAAAAATCCAACAATTATCCACAAAAACAATGAACTGATTCACCACGGTCCTGATTGTGGTTATTTTCAAGTATTTATATATTGAATCCCTAGAGGGCTAGTCAGCTGTTTTGGAAATATATGTAAACACTACCGTAATTTTTTTTTTTCTTGTGTGAATATTTCTCGGTGTGGAATTTCATCATGTGTCTCTTAAAACTTTAAAAGTCAAAATATATTTAAATATATAATAAAATATGAATTGAGATATTTTATTGTGAAGGATATTTTGTTGTTAAAATTGAGGATTGATATAAAAGAAATGGTCATGGAGACAACAACCTCTGCACAATCTGTTGGTCGTGAGTTTGTTAGACAATACTACACATCATCTTCACAGGTAATTAAAATAATAATAAAAATAATCGTCATTTCAAGATATGATAATAATAATTGTATGTTTAATATACTTTTTATTAATTTATTTAGATTCTATAATAATATTCATCATTTATATATGGCATTAAATGACAAATTTTTTCAAACATTACCAGGACAACAAGTACAACATCCATTAATTATTCAAAATCTTTTGTGGATAATAAACCTTATATTACAAATTTTTATTATCCACCACCACTACAACAACAACGACAACAACAAGTACCATCTGTTATACCAACATACAAAAAAATTGATAATTTCCAAGAAAATATTGCTGTTAAAAAAAGTCAACTACGACACAATAGTGTTATTACAAATATTCAACCAATAAAACTAATGCCATATGCTGGTATGATATCTGGTAATAGTTTACAACAATCGTATTGACGAGCAACGTACATCAACAATTGCCCATTCAAATCAAAATACATAATCAACAGCAACAACAAATTCAACATTGTCTTCCAATCAACAGAATTAACGTTATTCAAATCAATCATCATCATCACAACGTGAACAACAACAACAATCATCATCATCATCACAAAATCGTTATGATAATCAACAACAATCACGTGGTGGACAAGGTGGTAAAAATTCATATGCAAATACAATGCATAAAGAAAATAAACGTCGTAATTGGCCAGATCATCATCAATTATTTGTTGGTAATGTACCACATCAAGCAAGTGAATCTAAATTAAGAATTATATTTGAACGTTTTGGTAAAGTTGTTGATTTACATTTACATTGTAAAACAACTGGTAGTAAAGGTCCACAAGGACAAAATAATTTAACAGGAGTACCAAATTATGGTTTTGTAACATTTGAAGATTATGCTGTTGTTGCTAAAGTTCTTAAAGCCCTCGTAAGTTATTTATTTACATTTTTTTTTATTTTAATTTATTAATTTATTACTTCATTTATTTAATTTATTTATTTTTAAATTACAGCCAATATATTACCCAGATGAGAAAGGTCTTAAATTAAACATTGAAGAGAAAGAAATAAACCAAAAGATCAAAATGAAAGTGATAACATGAGATCAAACACAAATAAAAAAAATGTAAGGTCGTCAATGGGTGATGGACAACAACAGCAACAACAAGGAGGACAAGGTTAATATTAATTAATTAATTTTATAATATTAAATTTAATTTATAAATAATTTATAAATTATTATTTATTAAATAAAAGATGGACCAGGTGGTCCAATGAGAGCTGGTGGACAATATGGTGCACGAGTTAATCGTGGTGATTTTTCACGTAATGGTGATGGTAATCGTGGTCCAAGACAACAAAACAACATGGCTGGTAATGGTAGTTCACCAAACTACCAAAATTATTGATAGATTTAGAAAAAGAAAAAAAATTTAGTGAAGAAGAAAAAAAAAAAAAAGAAATAACAAATATATGATAAAAATTATAAAAACATTGTTTATCCAAAATGTACTAAAGAACCAATAAGGCAGTGTTAACTACTGCTGCAGGAACATCAAAAAAACTTGCTAAACGTTAAGTGTCATTGAGATTACTTAATATTAATAAAGCACAAGAAATGTATCACAAAGGTTTACCAGAAGTTGCTGAATGTTATTTAAATTTAGCAACATTACAAATGCGAAATAATGATACTGATATTATCAATGATAAAAGTACTGATGATTTATTAGATTTACATTATTTAAGTGTCGTTAATGCACTGATTGCTGTTGATGATTTTGTCGATCTTCATATTGATAAATTAAATAAGAGTGAGAATAGATTGACAACACTTCCATTAATCACTGGCTGGGGTGCTAAAAGTAATATTAACACCATATGGTAGTAGTAAACTTAAACCAGCTGTTATTGAAAAAAATTCATCTCATGTAATAAAAAAATAAAAAATGACTAATTCCATGTTTATCAAAGAAAATATATTAAAAATAGTGTAAAGAGTTTATTAAACAAATTATCTTTTCATCGACATGTTAAAAAGATATATATTTTTTTAAAGTAATAATTAATTAAATATATTGTTTTTTTTTTATTTTAATGATATAATTACAGTCTAAATTATCATAGATTGATTACTCTTTGATTTACTGGACTGTATCACTGTAAAAATTATTATTGAATAAGTAGCTCTTCAGACCCCCAGAGGGCTGAATATGCTAATTTGGGAAGAAGTGGGTGTGTCACAGTGCGTCATTCTGTTAACAATAAAAAAAAACATTAAAACAATAATTAACTAATAAATTATTATGTAATTTTGTGTCGTCATACAATAATTTTTACGTTAAATTTTATTGCCAAAAAAAAAAAAAAAGTAATCATTGAAGCCTCATTAACACACATTGACTTTTTAGTTTTTTTTTATCGGCCACACTAGCTTACCCTCAGCGTCGCGGGAGCGTATGTGTGGGTGTAATCAGCCATTTTCGCCATTTTTATCCAGCTCGTGGATTATATAGCTGCTTTGATTACGTCTCAAATCATAGATTGTTAAAAAAAAAAAAAAAAAAAGAAATGTATATTTACGTAAGACTGGAAATACGATCGTTGGCTGGATTTACACACAATCTTTCTCTCTCAAACTAAAGTTATTTAACAATTTTTTTTTTTTATTTTTATATTCTGTATATAGTAACCGGAAATAATTTAGTACGTTAACCCCTATATGTATATGTATATATAAATCTGACAATAGCTGAAACCAGGTCTAGCCAAATTCAAATAAATATTTATTATAAAATTTTATTATTATTGACT
>MKYW01000252.1:83531-114919 GCA_015776835.1 Aphidius ervi | reverse complement strand
TCTTTTCCTTAGCTACATCTTTTCCTTAGCTACTCCTTTTCCTTTGACATTTCAATATATTAAATAAATAATATACATGTAGTTTTATTTTTAAAAAATAAAAATGTCCAAAAAAAACCAGTAGCTAAGGAATTGAGGTTGCCAAAGAATTATGTTTCAAGAAAATAATGTTGCTTAAAATATAATTTTTTGGCAACCTCCATTCCTTAGCTACATTCTTTCCTTATAGCTACTGCTTTTTCTTGGACATTTTAATTTATTAAATAAATAATATACATTAAAATTTATTTTCAAAAAATAAAAATGTCCAAGAAAAAGCAGTAGCTAAGGAAAAGATGTAGCTCAGGAATTAAGGTTGCCAAAGAATTATGTTTTAAGGAAATAATAGTGCTTAAAATATTATTTTTTGACAACCTTAATTCCTTAGCTACATTCTTTCCTCAGCTACTGCTTTTTCTTGGACATTTGTATTCTTAAAAAATAAATTTCCATGTATTTTCTTTCTGAAATAAATAAAAATGACCAAGAAAAAGCAGTAGCTAAAGAAAAGATGTAGCTAAGGAATCAAGGTTGCAAAAAAATTATGTTTTAAGAAAATAATAGTGCCTAAAATATTATTTTTTGACAACCTCAATTCCTTAGCTTTATTCTTTTCTTAGCTACTGCTTTTTCTTGGGCATTTTTATTTTTCAAAAATAAAATTACATGTATCTTATATATTTAATGAATTAAAATGTCCAAGAAAAAGCAGTAGCTGAGGAAAAGATGTAGCTAAGGAATTAAGGTTGCCAAAGAATTATGTTTTAAGGAAATAATGTTGCTTGAAATACAATTTTTTGGCAACCTCAATTCCTTAGCTACATCTTTTCCTTAGCTACTCCTTTTCCTTTGACATTTTAATATATTAAATAAATAATATACATGATATTTTATTTTTAAAAAATAAAAATGTCCAAGAAAAAGCAGTAGCTAAGGAAAAGATGTAGCTAAGGAATTGAGGTTACCAAGGAATTATATTTTAAGGAAATAATGTTGCCTAAAATACAATTTTTTGGCAACCTTAATTCCTTAGCTACATCTTTTCCTTAGCTACTACTTTTTCTTGGTCATTTTTATTCCGAGCTCGCTGCCAACGTCGATCCGAGCGTAAAGCCTCGATCCCCGAGACTAATTTCTACCTGGGATACGTATGTTTATAGTTAACATACGTATCTTTACGCGGCGAAATTTTTATCATACTATGATGCGCCTGCGCATATCTATCTACTTATTCTATCAACCTAACCTTCAAATTGTGTCAATTACAGATATATTAATAGTTAAGATACGTATTTTAACATTAAACATAGGTATCTTAACATTAAACATACGTATCTTAACAGTTAAAATATGTATCTTAATTGTTTAGATATCCCGGTTTACGTATCTTAAGAGTTAACATACGCATGTTAACTATTAAAATGCGTATGTTTAATGTTTATACATCATATCTTCAATATAAACCTATTAGCCACCACCCATTTAAACATACCATAGTGTAGGTGATTCACTCGGCTTTACTCGGGATTATTCTGACGATTTGAGAGTTATCGTTATCAAATGATATTATTTGTTCGATTGAAAAAATGAAATATTACAATAATAATAAAATCTTATTCAGGTTATCCAGAAAATGGGAATAAACAGTAACATTCTAAGCACACCTCAAATAGCAAACTATTTTTATTTAAAAAAACGAATTTATTCATTCCGTACTAACTGACTGAATTTTTATATTATAATATTTTCATTAATATGTACAAATTGTTATTTAATAATTACTCATTTTATTTAGACGAAATATTTACCAACATTTTTGAATTTGTAACTTTAATAATATTTTATCGAAACTTTGATAAATAATTACTGATTATATTTTAAATCATGAAGATAAAAAATCATTAAAACAAATTGTAAAGTAGGTTTTTTGTGATTTGAATTATTTTTCTTTTAAATATGATTATTTATTTATTATTATTATTTATTATTATTATTTAATGCCCTTAACATTACATTTTGTGGGCTACATGAGATAAAAATATAACAATAAAATTATCATAAATTATATCTCATGTAAATTGATACATAATTACATAATATTTTGAAAAGTACATGTAATTAATTATATATTAATAACCTAAGTATTCATATAAAAAAAAAGATTCTTTCTTTAAAAACAAATTAATAATTTAACAATTTTTTAGATATTTTTTCTTCCTTGATCAAGTAAATAATCTAGATAATTAAATTTAAAAGCATCCAATGAATTTAATGACGTTAATTTAGTTGGAAGATGATTCCAAAGTCGAGCACCAGCAGTATATAAACTATTTTCCAAATTATAAGAGCACATTACTGGGTAATCCAGTTCATTCGTGGTAATTCTAGCCCTTAACGAATGCTGTGAGCTTAGCCTGTATTTAATTTTTTCATTCAACAGCTGATTCTCTCCTGATTTTATAGCCTCAAAAAATAATGAAGCTAGGATTATTAATTTAATTTTTTTTCAATTTTTTTATTACGATAAAATATAGAGGTAGTCAATCATTTAGGACTCTAGTGGGTTCTCTCTTTTTTCCTTATATTATGTAGTTGTGGGTATATAGCAGCCATGGCTGCCAAAGCGCCGTATGTTGACTCTGGTGCGTAACATGCCATTATTTATATAATAATTAATAACTCATTTGTTTGTTAACTTAAGAAAATGTTATTACCCCAAAAACCTTCTCCGCTATGTACTTTTTCATTTGAAAAAAAATCGAGATAACCGAATGTGTAGTTTTCGAGAACATTCGCGACAAAGGATTTGATTTTCAATTATATATAGGGCATTCCAAGTGAAATGTTGGAGCATTTTCCCTCGACCCCTCGGATTTTTTTTATGTATTTTTTTTTCAAGTTAACTCGTCAAAAAATATAGCTGGAATTTTTTTCGAAATTTTCTCTCTACCTCTTTGTGCGGTTACCACCCTTTTTTGGCAGGATTCGACCTATCTCAAAACATACCTTTTTCGAATGGAAAATTTTTGTTCTGAAAGATTTCCGACATGAAAGTCAATGTATTTTCCGTAAAATAAAAGTGAGACCACGATTCCGTATATTGTTTTTTGAATTTAGAAAACTTCGAAATTCTAAAAAACTCGAAAAATTTTGAAGTTTTTATATTCTGAATTAAAAAAAAAAATAAAAATGAAAAATGTCTTTGTAATTTTTTCGATTTTTCATTTTTAACCCGTAAAATTCAAAAAATAACTTTATTTTTGTTGAAAAGGTTGAATCCTGCCAAAAAAAGGGTGGCAACAGCACTAAGGGGTAGGGGGAAAATTTCTAAAAAATTCCAGCTATATTTTTCGTCGAGTTAAGGGAGTTCGAACAACACTCAATTATCTTCAACTTTTTTTTTGATTTTCAGAGTAGGTTTATGAAATAGTTATCTATCTTATTAGTCCAGTCAAAAAACTTCGAAGTACGTAAAATTTCTCAACAAGAAAAATAAAAAATATGGGTAGGTTCCTTGAGACTAGCTGATTTAAGATATGTAAAAAAAAATTGCATTAACCCCCGGGGAAGGGTTGAAAAAAAATAAATAAAGTTTATTTTACAAAAAACACATAGAAAAAATAAATTTACAGGGATAAAGTTTAGTAACTTTTTGTAGAGAAAAAAATTTGCAATTTTTTGGTTTTTTTAGTATTTTTTTTTAATTAAAGGGTTGATTTAATATTAGGGTTCAAAGTTTAAATTAATCGCGTAATCGTTGTGAGTAGCGGGGGAGCTAAAAGTTTCAGGGGAAAGTTGAGAGGGAAATATATTGTTGTCGCGCTCGCACTCGGTTAAACTCGGCGACGCTCGTTCATTCGGTTCCTACTATATCTGTCTTCTTTAAATATATATCTTTCTTTTTTTCTTTCAAATCAAACTCGGAGCCGATTTTNGGACACAATGAAAGTTCTGGTCTCGGAGGCGGACGACGGGTCTGAGCGATCTGTGTGATCCTCTCCTGTCGTATTGCCTCAGCCTCCACAGCTTTCATTGTTGGACAAGTACGAGCAGACATTAAACGTTGAAACGAGGGCAACAAGTTCCGAATCGTATAGATAACACGCTCGCTTTCTGGCCAAGGTGTATTGGTACGTTGGAACAAACCTAGCATACATGAAATGTAACTTCGAATAGATTCGCTAGAACCTTGAGTCCGTTTATCGATTTCTTCTCTCAAAGCACGTCTGTAGTCTGGATCTGCGAAGCTATCCCGAAAAGCTTCTCGAGCAGCTCCCCAGCTAGGTAACTCTTCGAGATGCGTCATGAACCATGTCAAAGCGGGGCCACGAAGACAGAAAGAAAGAGCCGTGAGGACTTCTTGGTCAGAAGCACCTGTGACTTCTCTCGTTTGGTCAATTCTAAACAGAAATTCCTCCACGTCTTCTCCTAATTTACCAGTAAATTGGAGGTGGCAATCTAAGAGAATCCTAAGCATTCGGTTCTGACGACGGGTTTCCGGTTCTGAAATTCGGAAGTCTTCCATTGATGGACTGATTACTTGGCGACGTGGAGCATCTCGGTATTCCACGTTGTAATCAGGATTACCTGGACGACCTGAGCTAACCTGCCGACGCTCTGGTCAGCCCAAGATATTTCGGAGCAGCTCGGATCTACCAAGCTGTCCCCACTCCAAGCCATCCCTCCTCTCTTTATCTTGATGAAAAAGGGGGAAAAATGATTTGACAATACTAAATTACTATACTAAAATATATCAATGTTATCGCTCGTTGGAGAGTCGAAATCTCTCGTTATGGATCTGCCGTTGAGGGAGCGAAACATCGCTACAATTGTTAAAATAGAAATTCAATTTTCAATAATATTATTCATTACTATTTAATTTTACAATAAACAAATAATTTTATTGT
This sequence comes from Aphidius ervi, assembly GCA_015776835.1. Classification (NCBI taxonomy): domain Eukaryota; kingdom Metazoa; phylum Arthropoda; class Insecta; order Hymenoptera; family Braconidae; genus Aphidius; species Aphidius ervi. The sequence continues at coordinate 109,973 of MKYW01000252.1, read as the reverse complement.
TGTTTTTTAAGTTTAGAAATTGTTTTTTTCTCTAATACTGAAGTTTGTCTTGTCTATTTTTAAAATAATATTTTTACAATAAAAACTAATGAATAATATTTTTAAAAATTAAATTTCTGTTTTAACAATTTATGGTTTTTTTATTTTATTTTTTTTTTTCTCAAAAAAAGGACAAGACAAATTTTAATATTATTGAAAACTCACGATTTAAAAGTTTATGAACAATTAATTTTGTTGTTGTTTTTCAAGTTTATGGATTGTTTTTTTTTTTTAATATTGAAGTTTGTCTTGACTTCTTTAGATTAAAATTTCTATTTTAATAATTAATTGATTTCAAAATTTTTTTATTGTCTTAAACTTTTTTTCGTCTGGTGGCGCTCGCGCTGGTATAACGCCTTGAGCAACTTACTTATATGTAGTATATTATAAAATCTATATATTAATTAAATATCGAGTGCTAAATTTTGTATTATACACTTAACCAGTCCAGTTATATGTTGTAATAATATAATTAATTGATTTATCATTGAAATTATCACTGGTTTACAGTTTAATTAAACCATTCATTTTCTATTGGCCGACCTAGCCTCGAAATCTACGTCCAGCATTACGTGGAATATTTATAATTAATAAGACTAAATAATTACAAGTGATTTTATCTATATATATACATTTTTTTATTAATTAAATTAAATATAATTTATTTATTTAAATATCTAGTTTGATAAATGAATTTATTCTAAACAGTGAGTGGAAAAAAACATGTACTTTCCATTATCCTAAAGGATCATTTGAATTCAAATAATTGTGTCTAGTGATAAAGCAGTGTTGTATCATACATATCAGTTGAGTGATAAAACAGNATAAAGCAGTGTTGTATCATACATATCAGTTGAGTGATAAAACAGTGTATGTGATCTACTTATTTTACCAAAATCATTATAATATAGACTTATTTACTTTGAGTGTGACGCAATATTCTCATAAGTTGCATCACCTGGCCACTACCTCCATCTTTAATCCAATTATCAGTGGTGCCACTAATTTACTCATCTTGTTGGCCATCATTGGTACCATTCTTGACTTAGTAAATATTATAGTGATCTGCCTTACCGACATTTGATACGTAACGTCATTTGCCTATAAATTATAATGGATCCAAACTCAAGCAACGCTTGCATTACATGTGGTCGGTGTAAAGCAAGAATTTCGGGTGAAAATATAAAATGTGGAAATACTGCCTGTAATACGCCTTTCCATCCTGGCTGTGCATCACGTGCTATGAATGCGGACTACACCACATGCAACATCTGCAAGTCCTCCAGTGCAATTCCAACACCCACACTCATTGATAAAAATACAAGCAACTTCCAGTTTGACTCAACTAAGTATCAAATTGACTTTGATACTAAAATAAATGAGCTTACTAAAGTCCTAGACACAAAATTAACAGCAATGAGGGATGAAAATATTAAAATATGTGATGAGATGAAGAAGATGTGTGAAAGTTTTTCCAACTCATTATCTATTGCTGTCAATGCCAATACTGAAGCTATTGGCGAACTTCAACAGTCTGTCACGTCTAACCGTAACTCAATTGATGTCTTACAGCAAACTGTTACTTCTAATGCCAATGATATTGCTAACTTTACTCATGATATACAGAATAACATGAGACTTACAATCTCTGAAATCGAAGATAGAATACAACGCAAGAACAATTTGCTTATCTTCAATCTATCTGAGTCACAAGCATCAACAGCTGCTGAACGTATAGCTGATGGCCATCGAAATATTCGTCAATTAATTGAATCAACTGGCTCTGCTACTGTTATTAATGCCTCTGAAAATATTAGAGTAATAAGAATTGGTAAAATAAGTACTCCTGCTAACCGTCGCCCTCTTAAGCTTGTGTGTAATAACCCATCTGACAGCAATATGTTATTACGGGAGCTTATGAGACTAAAAACAATGCCATTGATGAAGAACAGGCTGGCAAATGCTGTCTTCACCAAAGACAAAACGTTGATGCAGCAAAAGGATTATCAACAAATCAAAATCTTGATGAATCAACGTCTTGCCTCAGGAGAGTCAGACCTTTGCATAAGAGAGGTAAATGGTTATTATGTTATATAGTCTAGACACATTAGTGCCAACTCTTTACCTCGTCTTAATCAAAATAATCAACATGAATTGGCTCAACAACAACAACAACATCAATATCAACAACAACAACAACAGCAACATCAGCAACAACAGCTACATCAACAAGATCATAATATTCCTATGAATATCTAGCTTCATAGGGATATTTAAAATATAGTGACTTCTATAATATAGGAATATTTATGCATTGGCTAGGGATATTTGGTATATAGGGATATTCGTCTTACAATCTACAGATCCAGTTGTTATTATTGAGCAATGTCATCCCCCTTTGGACATTAAAATACCGATCCTAAATAAAATTGCTAATTACTCCATGTCTATCTCTAATTCGAACTCTATATACTCTAACTTGAAACTTAACTACAAATTTCTAGATTTTGTACTCGTGCTGGATGGCCTGGTGTCCTTATCGTGGGATGATATACTCAATGAAAATGACGTTAACATCGCTAACTCAACATTGCTAAATTTTTGTAATTCACTATTTAATATTAATTTTAATTATAATTCCCTATACCAAGTCATAATTATATCTTACATATCTTGTCTATAATATACTATTGTAATTTATTGTTATCATAATTTTATCGACCTCTAACTTCAGCTATTTTGAAGCTGCCAGGTCTTACTGAAAGAAAATAAAATAAAATAAAAAAAAATAAAAAGGACAAGACAAACTTCAATATTGAAAAAAAAAAAACAGTTTATAAACTCGAAAATTTTTTATTGTAAAATTATTGGTTAATTTCTATTTCAATAGATAATTGCGATTTCTTTTTTTTTATTTTTTTTGTTTTTAAGAAGACAAGACAAACTAATATTTTTGAAAGAAAAGAAAAAATTTATAAACTTTTAAAACAACAACAAAATTCATTTAAAGTTTGTCTTTTCCTTTTTTTTGAAAAACAAAAAAAAGATAAAAAAAACATCAATCGTTAAAATAGAAATTTAATTTTCAATATAATATTATTTATTATTATTCAATTTTACAATAAACAAATAATTTTATTGTTGTTTTTCAAGTTTAGAAATTGTTTTTTTCTCTAATACTGAAGTTTGTCTTGTCGATTTTTTAAATAATATTTTTACAATAAATACTAATGAATAATATTTTGAAAAATTAAATTTCTATTTTAACAATTGATGGTTTTTCTATCTTTTTTTTTTTTTTTAAAAAAAAAAAGGAGAAGACAAATTTTAATATTATTGAAAACTCACGATTTAAAAACTTTATGAACATTTACTTTTGTTGTTGTTTTTCAAAAATTACTAATCTTTTTTGTAATCGTGTACACGTGTCACAAGAATTTTTGTTTTTTAAATTTTCCACTTGCATTATTCAACAATTAGTATATTGTTTTAATTTTTAATTTATAAAAAATACATTAAAATATATATGAAAAAATTAAATTAGTATACATACAAGCTGTATTCAGTCTGTTAATTTTTCCACAGTAAAAAATAACAAAAGTAATATTATTAAAACATTTAAACTCTTAAAAATTATACTCTATATTGTACTTGATATAATATAATAATGTACTTTTTAGTTACCATGGTTTAATACATTATTTATGATTATATAAATAATAAAATAAAACTCTTTCAACAAGTCAAATGACTTTATTATACTTTTAAGAATCATTGAAAGAACTGTCTAGTATTGAATAATTAATTTTAAAATTTGAAAATCAATTAATTATCAAAAAAAAAATTAATTTTTAACTAATAGTTTTACAATAAACAATTAATTTTATTGTTGTTCTTTAAGTTTATTAATTTTTTTATTACAGTAATATTGAAGTTTGTCTTTTCTTTTTGAAAACAAAAAAAAAAGAAAAAAATCAATCATGTATTAAAATAGAAATTTAATTTTAAATANGCTGTAGTAGTGGTAGTATATACAAAAATACAGTGTCTCACGATTTCCATTTTGCTTGCTGGAATAGTGTTGGTGCCTATCTGTTTACACACACACTACGATTTTTATGGCAAAAGCGTAACAAAATTTTTAAAGAGGGGCCACAAAATAACCGTAGTGGTATACGGGCCTTCCAAGCCTAAATATTAGTACGACTATGTCCCTTGTAAGCAATCTTAAACTCAATATTCAACTATATTTTTAAATTTGTAACTTTATTATGACTAACATTCATATTCATTTATCTGCCCGATGATTTCTCAATCAGGTGACTTATAAATATTATTGTTGATTTTTTCTTTCAATTTTTTTATTCCGTTATAAGATACAGATAGTCAATCATTTGGTTCTCTAGTGCATTCTCTCTCTCTGGCACGTAACATGCTATTATTTATAATAATTGATAACTTGGTTGTTTATTAACTCGGGAAAATGTTATGTCGTCAAAAACCTTCTCCATGATGTACTCTTTTATTCAAAAAAGAAAATCAAGACAATCGGTTGAGTAGTTGTCGAGAACATCCGTGACAGAGGTTTCGATTTTCAATTTTATATTTGTATACATATAAAAATAGAGAATATAAATAAATACATATACACTTCAATAGGTGTCAGTTCAATCACTATGGCTTGCTGATTAAAGAAAAAACTAGGTAAAAAATAAAAAAGAACCAAAAGCTTTGAAGTTTAAGTGATTGCTTAAGATTCGTGATAGAATATAATTCAACAATCAGTGAATGGATCACGTGAAAAAAAACAAAAAAAAAATTCGATTAAAAAATGCCTGAATTTGCGTGCCATTATTGAGCTTAAAATTTAAAATAATTTTTTTTCCAAAGGGATATCTGATTCTGATGAAATATGTGTGAGTAAAAAAGAAAAAGAAAAAATGTGTGTACTTCAGATGTGTCCAGTGGTAACAAATGAGCTTTGAACAGACTGGGTTAAGGGCGGCACTTTTGAAATCTCTTGACGGCTGCCGTAAGGTCAAAAACTGCTACCAGTAGCTAAGACTACACCACCTCTCAGGCATTCATTATTACTTTTTTTTCTATCTCATCAACTTCTTTTCTCCATTTAATTCCTCGGTGAGGGTCCGCTGATCGACCAATTCGGCATCAGCTTTAAGCTATATTATAATGAATGAGAACAAAAAATCAAACAGCATGACGATGGGGTTAATTATGATTTCTTTTTTGATCGATTTATGATTAGATCTATATGAACGTTCCTTAAAAGCATATCAGAGCAGATTAAACGTTGATGGTTATTGTTGAGGAGTATTGAATTGATTAATTTGATGTTATTAACATGCTGTGCTGGAAAACATCAAGCAGAATATTGCAGGTGTTATTCTGATGTGGATCGATCGTGGGTACACCTTATGACCTCATGGTCGTTGGGAATCGTTTGTAATTTTCCATCAAGAAATTTACTATAGATATGTTATGTAGTTATACCTAAGTATGTAGTACTATGTAGTACTATGTACTATGTACTCGTTATGTAGTTATACGTATTTTAACAACGAATGTTTGCCAATTTCCTCAACTGGTGGTGGAATTTACGTAAGATTTTTCGTCATAAGTATAAGTCGTGATGATGGATCATCTTAGTCAATCACAGCAGTCAGATTCCCTACAGAGTTTCGAGGGATTTGTAAGTGCTCATCGACTCACCTATCTCAGTTGCTGCAGGCACATGTTTGACTCTTGTCGACAAGTTGCAGAGCTAAATATATAAGAATAAGTGTTATTGCGAAAATTAATATAATATGTATACATGTAGAGTATAAATAAAACTGAAGTACACTCTTCGTTTTTAGGGCATTTTTCGAGTGCGCCGTTGATACCTGACTGCGATTGGCACGCATATATATATATACAAATGTATACGATAATTGCAAAAATTAAACGTGTAAAAATTGTAAAAAAAATAAAAAATAATAGTTAATAAATACCATAATATATTTGAAAAAAAAGTGAACATTTCTTGTTCCATTGTTGTTGGCTAATACCCGTTTAAGAATTTCCAAGACTCACAACAAGGGTTTTGTCCCAATCATTATTGCTCCAATGCGCATTGATAGCCAATCCGTGGCTTCGATGAGCCAAGAATCGGCTGACCACAGGTTGAAAAAGAGCTGGTAAGCTCTTTTCAAGCCATTCATCGGCCAACTTTTGGTAAATTCTTGGTTTGCCAGGACAGGATATATGTCTAAGTCAAAGTTGGCCAGCCGATGATCAACTATCCTTCGGCAAAGCTTAAGTCAAGACTCAGTTAATTAAATGCTGGTCAACCTGTGGCTTGTCATTCATCAGCCAAGTGTTAGTAGTCTTTCGGCTCATCACGAACGATGTTTTCAATTTTTTTGATATATACACTGTTAAAAATGTTGGTAAATTTACAATACTTTTTCAACACCGTTGCACAGTAAAACTCCCAGTTTTGTATTGTAATGTCGAATTACAATTCAAAGTTGGTAATATTAGTACAAAATATAGTAAATTTCCATAAACTTACAAAAAAATATTGTAATTTTACAAACCATTGTTATTTTCCAAAATAGTTTGTAAAACTCCAATGGATTGGGAAACTGAAGTCCCATTATGTTTGTAAATTTTCAATAAAAGTATTGTAATTTTACAAACCATTGTTATTTTCCAAAATAGTTTGCAAAACTCCAATAGATCTGGAAACTAAAGTCCCATTATGTTTGTAAATTTTCAATAATAATATTGTGATTTTCCCAATGTTGTAATTGTCCAAAATAGTTGCTAAAATTCCGAAGAAAACTTGAAAATCAAAATCCCATTATGTTTGTAAATTTTCAATAATAATATTGTAATTTTTCCAACATTGTGATTTTCCAAAATACTTTTGAAAGTTTAATTTCCATGTTGTCAAACTTTTCTATTTTTTACGGTAGTATTTATTGCAGAAACCAAATGTTGTAAATTTTCTGGATTTATTAACATAGAAATAAAAACTAAAAAATCAATCAGTGCATTTGAGTATTCAATTATTTAATTAACTGCACGCTTTTTAAACAAAAATTTGTTTGTTTATTCAACGGATGTTTCATGGATCTCCGAGCTCTCGTGCCTTTATTGCACAAATAATAATTAAATGCAATAATCAATTGGTTGATCAATCAATTAATTAAATAGTAACAAGTTATTATTCGAAGAAAAAAATTGATATTTCCGTCAATTCCAAAGTTCTTTATGTATCAGAATTAATTTTCGATCTCTATATTCGATCTCGCGGTCAATCGGATAACGCGCTCGCCTCCCGCCCCAAAGGTTCTCGGTTCGATCCCCGTCTTAGTCATTTAGTTTAGGAAAACAAAATTCAATCACATAGTATAAACTGAAGTTAACAACAGAATAAAAATAATTAACTACGAAAAAAAATTGGTTTTTATTTTTTTTTCACATTTTCAACAAATCATTAGTTTGATTAGAAAAAAAAAAATCGTTTGTGTCAAACAACAAATTAATTGCGTTTGCTTTTACAATATGGTATTGTAAATTTCCAATTTTGCTTTTGAAATTTACAACATTCAATGTTACAACACGGTTTTGTAAACTTCCAATTTTTCTTTGTAAAGTTACTACGTTTGCTTTTACAATATGGTATTGTAAATTTCCAATTCCACTTTGGAAAATTACAATAAGACATTTACAATATGGTTTTGTAATTTTTCCAACATGCTTCCGGAAAATTAGCTTCCATATCTTTTTGGTAAAACCTATCTAAATATTTTTAACAGTGTATAGTGAGCCACTGATATGTGATTTATTATTGAAAATTTGCTTGTTTAATAATATAACAATATAAGCACTCACTTTTTTGAGTATTTATATTAACAAAAACTGTGAAAAAAATATCATAATAAAATTGTGAAAAAATCATAAAAATATATCCCGGGATGCATAAAACAAACATAAGTGAATTTATAAATACATATTGTTCCGAATTGAAAAATCTCAGTCTTCAAAATGTCAAGTTCTTAAAACAGTCTTTATTTGTCCAACTAGGAAGACTTCGTAAGCCTGAGGCTTCAAGAGAAAGTCTTCCGAAGTCTTCCAATGGAAACTAACCACTCAGACATTTTTTCAATTGATATTAGTTGAATTTAATCACATCATATAAACTTTTGACTTCCAATTTTTGTTATTATACATGTATTATTGTCATATACAAGTTATTATCCATGCATATGACTTTCCGAACATCAGCCATGTATCGTTCCAAGTTAACACGTAGTAAGTACCAAGTTCAAGTCCGACTGAAGTCAATTGAATTATTGATATCGGCTAGTTTTGAAAAATTATTGGTTAGCCAGGACTGTGAATATACGATTAAGCCAGGCTTACCTCATTAAGAGCTGGCCAGTCTATGACTTGCCATTCATCGGCCAAGTGTCGGTTGTCTTTCGGGTTGCCAAGACTGATTATTTTTATTCTTTTGAGATATATATATAGTGAGCCGCTATGTAAAATTTTCTTGTTCAATAAAAGCTCACAGGTTTCACATATATTCCAATTCAATCAGATTTTCTGAAATAGAGTGTCCTGATCAAGACTGTCGGTCAAATAGGAATACCCTGAGCATTTTTGCGTTCAGGATGTTTAATTTTTTTTCCAGACAATAATTATGTTCAATCGAATATCATCATTATCCATGTTTCTAAACCAATTAAATATATTCTGATGCTAACCAATAAAAATATATCTCGTACTTTTATTCATTTTTTCTTTGTTTTGGTTTAGGAGAATTTATAGTATATTATAAAATGTTTGAACATCTAAAAAAAATAATTCAGTGTATCAAGTCTTCATTTTGAAGCTATATATAACTAATTATATGTATATACACTAAATAAATTTTTATTAGCCTTTATTCAGTCAAATTATATTTTATGCTTTGTATTCTTCCATTCTCATTTCTCTGTCAAAATCGAGAACAGGAACTATATTCGTGAGTGTGTGGAGTGCAATCCGTTTTAATATGTGTTAACATTAACGAAAAATTAGCATTTTACAAGAGTTCAAGTATGTCTTACACATGCCGTGGAAACGTTGTTTTTATTAAAGTTTCGTGCAAAAGAGCCATAGACCTTGCAATATATATATTCAATGTTTAGAGGGCCGAGGATCATATAGTATACCTTCTCATTATATTTCGTACACATGGAAAACTACATATTGCGCCTTAGAAACACTCAACTAGCACTTCAAATCATTCAACAGTAAGCTGGTTTTCATTGGGTTGCTTAATATTGCTGCTCAATGCTTCAAGATGTGTTCATTCCATGAGAAATATTTGTTTTTGATATTACCTTTCGTGGCTTTCTTTTTTTATTTACATTAACTTTTCAACTCATTCTTGTATTCACCGATGTGAAACCCATAGAAATTTTTTTATCACTAGTATTTTTTTGTCATTACGTGTTAGTCTAGTGTCACGAATCCTTCGTGGTATATGCCAATGTAAAATTAAAAAAAAAAAAAATTTTCTTCAACAACGAAACAATACTAATACTTGGAATATCGTGATTACTCAACTCCCATTATAATTAACACGCTCGATGGGTAAACTTTCCAGGTGGAAAGTGAGAGCATATATATTAAATAGTGGTATATCATATCCTCATTTACAAGAATGCAAGTCGTTACCACGAGCTTGCTCATCCATTCTTCAGTACGATCTTAAAATTCAATTTTATGTATTGAATTTTATGAAACGTAAAACAATTTCAAGAATATATATGAAAATTATCAGAAAGTTCATTCACTATTGTTGTTGATAGTTACCAAAAGTTTACATCTGGACGTTGTTATAATTTATTCATTTAACAATAATTAACTAATTTTAAAATTGAGACGTATAAAATTATTTATGAATATCAACTATCGGATTACAATCTGTGTGGTTGAGCCGTAATTAGTTGAGTTCTCACAAAAGTTTTAACCATGTACAATTAGTTCCTTTAGTTTCCTCGGATCGTGATATAAAATCATTTGCTCGCGTAACTTTATGTTGAAAACATGGAAAAAAAAGCATACTTAAATGTGTATGCTCTCTTTTAGTTGGTGTAATTTCTTACGCCAAGATAATTGCAGCGATTAGCTTATTATACCCATCATCTTAGTTTTAAAAACAAACTTGTTTTTTTGCATTCATATTTACAATCTCAGTATATTTATTTTATCAAATTATTCTCACTTTCTGTTTTTTTTTCTATGTGCTGAACAATCATTAAATTGTGGGTAACTTTTTGAAACACATACTCCCCTTCTAATTTCATTTATTTTATATATTGTATTCATTAAGTTTACATTTCTACAATAGCTGTGAGCGAAAGGGGGAAGAAGGTTCTCCAATATTTTTACACACTGTTAAGCATATAAAAATCATATGTGCCACTTGTAGTTTTTCAAAGTATTTTAAATGTTCTCGTTCTCAACTCTCGTTTCTTTTTTTTAAAACGACAAATTTTTAATTCGACCATAATAACGTAACTTTTATTGTTTTAATTGTGAAATTTTTTGATACTTTTTAATACATTGACATACAATAAATCTCAATATATAAAAAACAAATCTTTTTTAATGTGTATGCAACTCTTTTTACCATCAATATAATCTTGTTTATTTGATGGATTATTTAAAAAAAAGTAGGGTGAATGTTGTCTTTAACGAATCAGTAATGTGATTCTTATACTACGTGCTGTTGAAAAAGTGAAAAAAAAAACAAACAAACAAGCATGGAAATATTATTGAGAGAGAGAGAGAGAGAGAGAGAGAGTCTTGAAAATTATTCCAATACGAAACTCATCCCGGCGCGTTGGCATCAAAGGAGCCAATTTAAAAAGCCCCATCCAAGATTATCAGCTTTACCTTTCTGTTTTTTTTCTACTTGGAGCCATGCACATCCAAACGGAATTATCGTTGTGTACTTGGTTGCCAGAGTTAAAAGAAGGAATTGGTAAATTCAAGTAATTTATCCATCCATTAATAGCTATGAATCTTATTCTCTGTGAATTATTTAACTTATTTCTCTACCTTGCGGTTGAATCAAATCTTCAACTTATTTTTTTTTTATAAAATTGATATATTATTTTTTCTTATGATTATATATGCACTACCGTTATTATCGGTGTGTTTTATCAATGTCATTTTTCGTGTACGAAGTAGTTGTAAAAAACTTTATAAAAGAGACATACTAAGCTTCTTATTACTCATAACAGCGCAATTCGTGTTTCAATCTACATGTGATTAATAAAAAAATATAAATATATTATGACGATTCCAATGCAAATACACCTATAATCTTGGAGAGATATTTAAGTTAAATTGCCTGATGTTATTGTTAACTGCTACACGTTTTAGCTAATGTTTTTTTCATTCTTACATGGCGTGTCTTTTTTGTTTAGCCACTTATGAAATAAAATATGCGCACGCTATGCCCACATGACGACAACAGATGGTAAATCGAATATATCAGACGGTATTATTATTTTATTTTTTGACTTGTTAACACTATAGCTATATCAATAACCAAGAATGTTAGCACCTTTCTAACAAATATTATTATTCAATATTATTTTTAAGGAATAGATATTCAAAAAGTCAAAAGAAATTCATAAAATTGGATAATTAAACGTTTAGAAATTTTATTATTTTCGTTATGTTGTGAGCAGTCTCTCGCGCGAGTAAGTTCAGTCGCGATGAAAAAAAAAATCGAGAGCTGTTTGGGTCTTTCAAGGTTGAAAGTAAATAGAATTTCCAACTATACGATTTTCGAATTTTTGGTCCCATATAAAAACCAGAATAACTATCTATTTTGTTCATTTTTTTCAGAATTTTGTCCTGCTGTTTTTTTTCGATAATTAATGTCAAAGTTGACAACTTTAACACTTAGGTTTAGACCTTAGGTTTTAACACATATTTTCTTCTGTGGTTGAAAAAGTTTCTATAGGATTTCGCTTAATTTACTATCAGTTTGTACTTCTTTACAATACGAATTTTTAAAGCCCTCAATGATAATTTTCTACAGCAGATTTTAAAAGATATTCAATTATTAGAATCAAAATTTTCTATCATTAGCGGTCATTCTCTTTCTTTCATTCATCGTGCTGTCACATGTTTCTTGGCTATGGTAGTATGTGTGTGTCTATCCAGATAGACTACTTTTATCATTAGTTATCATCATTACTATTATTATTATTATATTATGTTTTTTGCGTAATTGACTATTATTAAAAATGAAGAAGTTTAGTTGCATTAAGTTGGTAATATCTTGCCAACCTCAACATCCCTGTTCCATTACCATTACCTTGCTCCAACTGGTGAGGACTTTACAGACTTTGGTAATATTCTCATTGGTTGTAGCGAGAAAGAGTGGAGCTAGGGTGTTAGAAACGGAGGATATTGCCGGCTATAAAACGAGTGGAGAGCAGGCTTTCGCTCTCTCAGTTCTCTTGAGCTCTGAGCACCAATTATCAATTTTTGTTCTTCTTGGCTACCTTTTCTTTTTATATATTTTCTTGACGTTAAGTATTTTGATAAAATAAAGACTTTGGTAATACGAATTTAAGCGTTTGACCGTTGTTAATTGATTTGCTCCTAATTATTTAACCCTCTTTTTTAGCTGCACCCGAGATGAAAAAATTTTGTATTCCAGAGATATTTTTACTCTTTCTGAGTCTTCGAATAGTATTCGGTGATATTTCCTAATCGTTGTCGATGTTTCAAATATATTTCGTGATATTTACATGAAGAGGACGAATACTCTCTGTCGTGAACGCTTATCCCTGATTTGTATTTCTTGATATTTGAGTATTTCAAATGTATTCGAGAGTATTCGTGACATCTTTTGGACTTAAAAAAATTGAACATATCTTTTCATCGAAGATAAAAAGTCTTGAGATGAAAGATTGCTACTTAGAATAATTTTTGTGAATCAATTTACTTTAATTAATTATTAGTTAATTAATTAATTATTAATATTTTATTTATTAATTTATTCAAATTTTTTTCAGAAATAAAAAAAACAAAAAAATATTGATTAACACGGACTTAGAATAATCAGGCAAAGCAATCTAATTAATTATTGAATCATTATTTTTCAAATGATTATTAACCAATATTTTTAATTAATTTATTTCGCTATACATCCTTTCTTTAGATACATTTGCCATAATTAATTATTTAAAAAAGCTATCGGCAAATGTTGCTAAAAAAAGGATGTATATATTTTATTTATTTTATGTATCTAGGGTGCGGTCACCGCTGCGCCCGCATAGGCAATTAGACCTCCGGTCCATTTTGCCATCCCCTCATTTCCCTTAAGCCACCAATACCCCCGATCTTGCAGCGAACGCCGCGATCGCGCCCATTGATAGCTTCATGATCTCTTCGGGTTCGCAAAAGTGCTTCCCAAAGCATTGAAATCTAAGCTCGACCAGTCCAATGCAATAGCATAGCACATGACTCGCTGTTTCTTCTACTCCTTCGTCGCACTTGCGACAAGTGTCATCCCGTACTAGTCCTATCCTTTTCAGATGTGCCCTGAGTCTACAGTGTCCCGTTACCAGTCCTACTACTAGCCTCAGCTGACACCTAGTCATGTTTAATAGCTGCCTAGCTACCTTCCGCTCAGGTTCACCTAGAAAATCGTGAGTTTGCCTCGCCTTGGGCTCCTCTCTCCATAATTTCTTATGTACCCTGTGCTGATAGTCGCGAATTTCTGCCTTAACAAAGCAATCCGCAACCCCTACGACTGGTCCCGGCCCATAGAGTCTCATTGCTGAACCTCCACGAGCCAGTTCATCGGCTGTCTCATTACCCTGGATTCCCGAATGTCCCGGTACCCATAAAAGTTTGACCTTGTTTCGCAATGCCAGTAAATTTAATTTCTCCCGGCATTCCCTCACCAAGGCTGATTTGTCTGCTGGTGCGTCAATCGCCAACAGCGCTGCTTGGCTATCGGAACAGATGCAGATCCTCTTGTTCCTATAGCCACGTTCTAAGTTTATTTCTGCGCATACTAACATCGCGAATACCTCCGCTTGAAAGACCGTACAGATTTCGCCCAGAGTAAAATTAGTGCCCTTGGTCGATCCTTGGAGCCAGATTCCTGCCCCAGTGCCCTCCTTGGTCTTGGATCCATCTGTGAACCAGATGAGATCGCATCCCGAGGTCGGACCCGGTTCATTCATCCACTCCTCCCGTTCCGGATAATTTACCCTGTATTTCTTTTCAAAGCAGTATCTTTCTTCCAAAAAGTCCTGCCTAGCTAATACCGCAGAATTTAACTTTCTCTGCTCGAGAGCAATAGTACAATGTCCAGTATCGCCTACGCGTCCCGCCCACTGCCTATTTCTCATAAGTCTGCTCGCGACCCTCAGTGCTGCTATCCTCACTATTAGATGTAGCGGAGGCATGTCTAATAGTGCTCCCATAGCACAAATAGGGGTCGACTTACTAGCCCCTGTAATGCCTCTCAGCGCTAAGCCTCTGACCTGTTCTAGAAGACCCCTGGCGCCTACCTGCCCGGTTCTCTTCCACCAAACAATAGCCCCATGCACCACTGCAGGTATGACTACCGCTTGGTACATCCAGGCCATGATGCTTGGGTTGATACCCCAGTTTCTACCGCAGATTCTTCTGAGCGTATATAGCATCATAACGGCCCTGTTTCGAACTCTTTCTACTTGCAGTCCCCAATTCAGTCTTTTATCTAGTATAACACCCAGATGTTTAACCGAGTTTGAGGGTACAATCTCCTTGCCATAGAATTTTGGATTCTTCCACCCTTCTAGCTTCCTTTTGCCCGTAAAGACTACCAGTTCCGTCTTGTCCGGATTGACAAGTAGTCCTGTGCCTTCACACCACCTTTTCACTATACCTAGTGCAATTCGAGATCTGCTACAGGCGGTATTCGCATCCCCTGCCTGTATTACGATAGCTATATCGTCTGCATATCCCTGAGCGTGGAAACCCTGGTGGTTCAGATCTACTAAGAGGTCATCCACCACCAGACACCATAGCAGCGGGGATAGAACTCCCCCCTGCGGGCATCCTCGGTTGACAATGGCCCCCAGCGTCTCCCCTCCTCTTTCCACACAAATCCGTCGGTCAGAAAGCATGTTCCTGATCCACCTTCTCAAAGTTGAATCAATCCCAAGTCTTTCTGCTGCCCTATCTATGGCCTCTAGTGGGGTCTTGTTAAAAGCCCCCTCTATGTCCATGAAAATACCCACCCCCAGTTCTCGTCTGTCTTTTGCGCCCTCCAACTTGCTAACAAGCTTATGGAGTGCCGCATCTACAGACTTCCCTGGCTGGTAGGCAAATTGCAGCCCATGCAGCGGCCCATTGTCTCGAATCGCATCCCTTACATACCTGTCCACAAGTCGCTCAAGCGCCTTGAGCATGTAAGAGGTGAGACTGATCGGTCTGTAAGCTCCTGGTTGGTCTTTGTCAGCCCTGCCAGGCTTGGGAATAAAAACTACCTTAGTTTTGCGCCATTGCCTCGGTACATAACCCGTAGCAATACACGCCCTAAAGGTCTTGCTTAGTGGCACAAGTGTATGATCTAAACCTTTTTGGAGCATAACCGGTAATACCCCATCGGTCCCCGGACTCTTATAAGGTTCGAACCCATTCACCGCCCATTTTACTTTATCAGGATTTACTACTCTAGACGCAATAGCCCAGTCTCGGCGTCCCAACACCCTCGGTTCGCCCCAGGTATCCATCAGAGTGGTTTCTACATACCCAGGAAAGTGTTTGTCTAGCAGTACCCCAATCTCTTCCCTCCGGTCCGAGGCATAACCCCCCCCCCGACCGGAAGTTTAAGTGGTCCACCTGCTGCACTACCTTTCTGGGCAATGATTTTCTTAAGCTTAGCCGCGTCAGGCACAACAGAGGTTTCTCCACAGAACCTCCTCCAGGAGTCCCTCTTGGCCATCCTTACCGCCTGCTTAAATTCTTTTTGCAGAGCTCTATAATGCTCTGCAGCCCCCGGTCTACCTTTAAGTACCTTATTCAGGGCCCTACGTACACCGGATCTTAGCTTCTGTAGCTCGCTACTCCACCATTCACTCTTATCCCTAACAACGCTTAGAGGACAGTTATTTTCATACGCCTCGACCATTGCATCCTGCAAAAATGTCGCCGCGCCTTCGATTTCCATCGGAGTGTTAAACCTCGCCGGGAAAAACTCAATTCTTTTCTCCAGCTCAGCTTCATACGCATGCCAGTCTGCTTTGCGTGGATTACGAAAGGTTTGCGCGCCCTCATCCGTGGTCGCCGCAAACCATTCAAACTGAATGTATCGGTGGTCCGACAACGTCGGGTCTTTGGATACCTTCCAGTTCTTAATTCTACCTGCCACCTCCGGTGTGGCCATCGTTAGGTCTATCACCGATTTCCTTACACTAGTTAAGAAAGTGGGTTCCCTACCTTGATTGATGACCTCCAGGTTCGTGGCGAATATGAAGTCCAGTAGAGCTCTGCCCCGATTGTTGATGTCGTCGCTGCCCCATGCAACATGGTGTGCATTGACATCCCCAGCCAGTACCAGATTCCACTGTCTATTTTTGCAGTCCTCTACGAGGGCTACGACTTCGTTAGAGGGAGGTGGGTCAGATGAATCGTGAGGCATGTAGACAGACGCTACCACCACTGTTCCACCCTCTCCTGATCCAGTCGCAATTTTCACTGCTACTAGATCCCTCCCACAATGTTCCCTTAAGAGGGAGGCATTCACGTCCCTAACTAGAACGCATGCCCTAGGCCTAGAAACCGTAATATCATAAAATAGTTGTCCCCTAGCTAAACCAAGTCCCCTGACACTTCCCTTGTATGCCCAAGGTTCTTGAATCAGTACGACTTTGGTGTGCTCGGTAACTATCTTATGCTTAAGCAATGCCGTAGCCTGTGAGCTACGATGCAGATTGATTTGAACGAAAGGGATACTTACCACCATTAGGCCGCCTTTTCCCCTTCCGTCGTCGTAGTCTTAGAATCCTCCCCGGTCTTTTTGCTTAGCACCTGAAAAAGTGCCCGGCCTAGCCCGTAGAAGGGTTTCATGCTCAGCTTGTCCAGCTGTTCTACCTCAGCTTCCGGTATTCCGAGAACCAGACGCCAGCCTTTGGCATCCTTCTTGCTCTCTTCATATTTTGCCCATCCGCTGGTGTGTAGCTCCGGATTTTGTCTGGCAATTCTCATCAGTATTGTACCGACGTCCTTGACCAGATTATCCTGAATGTGCGCCATAACCCTGACCAGTTTTGGAAGGTCTTTCTGATCTATGACCAGAAGTTTGCCACTTCCCTTCTCTAGCTTTCCCACGTTCGCCCTGAGCCATTTTTCAGACTCGGTATCCGCGCAAGCTACTTTAATCACTCCCCGGTGAAGGTGACAACCTTGGAATCTCGGGACAAAATCACCAGACGCTATTTCGTCCATCTTTTCCATAAGTTCCCCTTGCACCAGGTTGGATTCCTCCTCCGATATGTCCGTCCGGTCCTCATGAATAATCACGAGTTTGGGCAAATCGGCAGTGACGACCGCAAATGAGAACTTTTCCTTCTCATTCCGTCTCTTTTTATGCTCTTGCTGGGCAGACTGAGGGGTACTCCCTGATTGTCTCGCCCGCTTTTGAGCTTTAGCAGGTTCAACAGTTCCCCCAGTAGGAGTGCCTGCCAACCCTGCTTTCGCCTGTCTCCTCCTTTTCCTGGCTGCGCCACTAAGTTTTTTAGGCTTAGAATCGGGCAGCCCTTGTAGAAGGCTAACGGTAGAAAAGGTATCCCCCCCGGATGAAGGTCCACATTCCTGTGTCCCAACTTCCTGGGTACTGTCCTTGACTACCAGCTCCATTTTTTCTGGTATCTCATGCTGAGTCCCAGTAATCATCAGTAAGCCCTGCGACATAATTATATTGGTTTTTTCACTTTCCATATGAAATCCCACGAGTATCTAGGGAAAAATGCTTCCAACCCGGCAGAGCCCCGAATGCCGGGCAGGGGTCTAAATACAACTGGAGCTCGACCTGGGCCTCCAGTGGAACCGTTTACGACACTATCTATGGTCAAGTGCCATTCAGCCATCAGCACGGTGTCCCACACTTTAGCTTGACCAGGCTATTGCGAGACAACTCGAGCGATGGGTACGCCACTCTCCCTACGCTAGGATTACTTGTTCGTCTGATCTCTCCCCTCCGGCCTTCCCGGTATAGGAAACCTTCACGAAGAAGCTCCTAACCTAATAGGTGCCCTTCCCCGGTATAGCCCATCGGATCTCCGAGATACTCAAGCCCTCCCACCGACGTCAAGGTCATGTAATCCACAGGGAGGGAAAAAAGATGTAACCAAATGAATTAATTATTAGTCTAGATTAATTCCTTAGCCATTGGCCACAATGATTTTATTTTATTATTGAAAATATTGCTGGAGAATTAATCTAAACTAATAATTAATTTATTTGGTTACATTCTTTCCTTAGAAACATTTCCCATAATTAATTAATTAAAAAAACTAGTAGCAAATGTATCTAAGGAAAGGATGAAATCAAATAACATAATTATAGTAACATTACAAGCCTTTTTTATTTTTTTAAATCAATTAAATTCGGGTAGATTCCCTCGTAACTTATGTAAACAAAAATTCTTTAATTTACAGCTCGTAAAATTGGTATCGCGCGTTGAGGCATAGGTTTAGTAATTAGGAAGTCGTAGGATCGAACCCGGGTAGGAACTGAATTTATATAAAATAATAAGGCATCCAAAAATATATCAAAGACGATTGTATTTTCCACGTCTTGTGACCACAAATACAATTATATTCTTCAAGTTTTGTGACCGCGAATACTATCGTATTTTTTTAGTTCAGTTGTCGAATACAATTGTATTCCTTACGAATATCTTTGAAAGACTAAAATTGTATTCGAAATGTATTTTTAATGGCGCTGAGAAAGATAATATGGAATATCGAATACAGTTGTCTCTTGCTAAAATACTTCAATTTTTTCATCTCGGGTGCATAATTTTTTTACGTTCTTTGACCGTCCCTCTCTCCAAAACTAGCATACTAAGTGATCCCCGGCAGCCTCTCAGAGTAAGGTTTTATTACAAATTTATTTGCTGATTATTCAAAGCAGTTTATGAACAATATTTATTAATAATTGAGCAACTTACACAGCTTTAATCATTTTTTTATTAATGAAATTTTTATAGATAGCTTTTCAAATGATAATAAGAATAAGAGTAAATAATGTGCACTCGCAAAACTGCTGAATAATTAGATGCGCATCCTGACTACTATAAATCACATGTCTCTACGTTGACACTCCCACTAGAGAGCTGCATGAGCTGTGCGCGCAGACATTCGAAGATAAACGGGAGTGGGGATAATCAGTCCATAAAACAAGTGAGCACTGGAAATTCATCCACAGTTATTGGGAAACAGTCAGTGGTTCGCTTCTGGTGACGATGGCTAACTCCTGGTGGAGTTTGCTAGCTTCTTAGTGGCGTTGGCATGGTTCCTGTGGTAGAGAACTAGTTGATGTCACCGGTAAAGTTGACTACGATTCCGATGCATGGTGCATGTTTCCGAGGATGGTTTATTCTGCTGTTGCCCAACCATAGGTGGAGTGGAATAGATCATTCTTCTCTTGCTCTTGTGTGGGGAACTCCTTGTCACCGTAACCTATAACTACGTGGCTGAGTAGGCAGGAGTATTTTGACGTAAGACCATGCGTGGCAACGTATCTCAGGCTCAGCTACCCGGTGCACTACTCCGAGTAACTCGGGGACAATTTGGTAAAGCCTCAAGGGCCGATGCTTGGCAACATCCACCAATAATCGGCAAACACTAATAGGCCATTAATGCGCCAAGCCTGGAGCGTTACAGTAATTTAGTATCGGCTGCCATGAATGGCCTAATGATGTTTCCCAAGATTGGCCCGATGATTGACCAAGTATGAGCCAATAAACGGCCATTGATGGCCCGTTAGTCCCTCAAGGGTAAACCATAATAATCCAAACTGCACAGAACCGAATCGAACAAATATTCGTTAAATGGGTAGTCCTTGAGATCCAGAACACGTTTTACGTACTGTCAAGCAGTTTTTTTTTTACACCCGTCCACAGGTAAGCGAGGTAAAAATCGATAATTTAAATAACTCAAAATTACATAATTTTTTGTCAAATACTTTTAATTTTATTATACCAAGTTAATTTTAGAATGCCAATTCAATTAATTGTCATCCGGCCGAGATATTAATTTTTGAAAATTGAAAAAAAACATCAATTATAAAGTACGTTAAAACTGATTGGCGAGCTAGGATATTATAATAGTTTTTTCAACCCCTTTAAACATTTTTTTTTTGATTGAGATTTTTTTTTTATATTTAAAACACATTTAAAAAAAATACCCTAGCTTGCCAATCAGTTTTAACGTACTTTGAAAGTGGTGTTTTTTTCAATTTTCAAGAATTAATTTCTCGGCTGGATGACAATTGATTGAATTGGCATTTTAAAATTAACTTGATATAATAAAATTAATAGTATTTGACAAAAAATTATGTAATTTTGAGTTATTTAAATTATCGATTTTTACCTGGCTTACCTGTGGACGGGTGATTTACGAGATAACCAATATACTTCCACTGGTGATTAGAAAGGAGGATGTGTGAGAAATCCTCGTTGACGCCTTGGTTGATAGTTCTCACTCCACAGGTCATAATAGTATATTTCGTTACAAGTGCCCAGGCAGAGAGTGTGCTCACAACGAATTTGGAGGGGCAAGCACGAGCCTTGGCGAGTGTTTCCCCTCCAAATGAGTTGTGAGCGGGCTCTTTGATTGGGTACATGTATCGAACTATATTTTAGGTTACTAGGGACAGTGGGAATAATGTGTGAATTTCCAAAGCGTCGGAGGGGTAGTGCGTTTTTTGGAAATTCACACATTATTTGCTATCACACTCGTGCTTGCCCCTCCAAATTCGTTGTGAGCACACTCTCTGCCTGGGCACTTGTAACGAAATATACTATTATGTGACTAGGGACTGTGGGAATAATGTGTGAATTTCCAAAAAACGCACTACCCCTACTACGCTTTGGAAATTCACACATTATTCCCACTGCCCTTGTGACATAAAATTGGTTACAAAATATGTCAGCTAAGTAAAATTTTCTTATTGAGCAATATAACAGCTACACAATTTTTACATATATGCTAAATAACAAAAACTTAAAAAAAAACTTCTTTCGCAGTCTGTCGAATTATTGTACTGTGTGGATGGACTCACAAGTGAATGAGTGAAAAAGAAAGGGGCATATATATACATTCCAGAGATATATAATAACAGAGATATTTAATAAGATATATATTCCAGTCAACCTAGACCGTTGGCGGACACTTGTGACAAAACTGATAAAAAAAAAAATATATAGACAAGTATACTTCTAAAAACACGAACAGTTTGTCTTGAACCAAGACGTTTTTTTCATGTTTCAAGAAATTTTTTATGATTTGGATTAAGAAGTCTTTGTCTTAATCCAAATCAATTTTTTATTAATCTAAATACATTTTCTTGCAAGAAGAAAACTTCTATCTGACAGAAGTTTTTTTTTCTAGTGCAGGCTTAGACCATTGCTCGGCTAGGTTGTTTTCTCCTACACGAGTATGCAATTGAACTTGAACTATATATAAATATTAGGCCTACACTGAAAACCACAAGCCTATGGAAGCATTCGTCAAGGCCATCGAGACAAATA
The DNA here is from genome assembly GCA_015776835.1 of Aphidius ervi. Lineage (NCBI taxonomy): Eukaryota > Metazoa > Arthropoda > Insecta > Hymenoptera > Braconidae > Aphidius > Aphidius ervi. The sequence goes on along the minus strand of MKYW01000252.1, from coordinate 88,090 downwards.
TGTTTCGATAAGAAAATATATGCATATCTACTTTTTTTATTAAATACTTTTAACACAGCATTTTCTTATTTTCAAGACTCGAAAAATATGCATTTTGTATATACATTTTAACATTTAAATTTAAGTATACAAAAGATTCAGGGCGCAAAAAGCCATTTGACTCTTGGAGAATATAAATATCTTCGTTCCTACATGTATCGAGTGAGAGGATAAAAATTACAGAGATTATGTGAAATTATGCAAACACTAGGGCATTGTTAAGTGTGCTGTGGTGCTATGTTTTTCTTTTTATTGGATAACTTGTGTGCCCCGTGTAGTTTTGTGAAGAGGTAGACAAAAAAAAACAAAAAAATTTCAAAAGAATTAGTCAGCAACTCAGTGAATGAGAAAAGGAAAAAAATAGCTTTATCGCATGAACCGAAACAAAAGCCTAACTAACACAGGGACGAAAAGGCAAAACTGAGGGTGAATTGAGAAGAATACCTCCGGGGCACACATGCAATAGATTTGACTGCTTTCTAGCAAAATTGCTTTCACTGAATTTTTTGAATTCGTTGACGTAGAGCTGCAGAATAACTTTCTGTCCCAATTGGTGATTGACTAAAATTTCCTATAGTTTACTACAGTAAAAATTAATCAAAAAAAAAATTTATAAATTTATCCTGATAGTATTCTTGTCAGAATTGGATCAAGCTTCCTTATTAGAAATACGTTAAGGTTTCTTGTTCTTTTCCTAAACAGGATTAAATGAGTATCCTGACCAGGTTTGGACCAGGAATGAGTCCGGTTTCGTAAATAGTGGATTCTGATTCATTTCTGATCAGGGTCAGACCCGCATAAAAAAAATATAACTGGGAAATATATCTATTTGGCCTTTAAAATATATCCAGAAACTACAATATGAATACATTTTTTCAGTTACAACCTTTTGATTATATCCTACTAATATATATTGATTATAATCTCCTATTAAAAAAAGGACACTTGACCGCTTTTCATTCGTGATTTGATTGGTCAAAAATTTTTAAAATTTTTAGCATTTGTTTATAACTAATATTTTATTATTTTCTTTGTTATAAATAACACGTTGCTACGTGTTGTTGTGTGGTTGCTACGTTCGTTCATTTTCGGCAATTAATTTATTTGAGTTGTGTCGTTTCTAGATCAAAAGTCATATTACAGCTTTTTAGTAAGTTCTATATATTCACATTTAATAAGAAAGTATTATATATTTATGAATACAAATAATATATATAAGTGAATTAATATTTAAATAAAAAAAAGTTAGTTTGGTTACTATTATGTTTATCAAAAACGTCACCATATTTATTACTGTATAAAATGTAATTATTTATATAAATAAAAAAACAAATAGAAAAAGTTAGTGTGTAAAGTTTAGTTGCTACATGTGACTGCTAATTATTTTTTTTCCATCAAATATAATAATACAAGTAACTTGATGAAAAGCTGTAATATGAGTATATGACTTTAATACTTTGATCGGGCAACGGTGCCACTAAAATGATTGTTCATAAATTAATCAAATGATATTTCTGTTCATTACGATAATAAATATTGATTATTAGCTAGATCTATCTATGGTTATTCATGAAAAGGCAAAATAAGAAAAATGATTGATATAAATTATAATTATGATGAATAAAATAGTTGTAATAAAAATACACAATAATATATATATACAACCACGCGGCAGAGACGCGGGGTCGCTCTTGTAAGATATATATTAGGGTGGCCGTTATTTTTTTTTTTTTGAAAAATTCTCCTCCTAGAGGTTTTTTTTCCTTTATTCCGTGAAAAAAAATCTATGCAATATTTCAAAGCCTTATCTCAACTCTGACCCGTGACGCTGGAATATTGATTTTTGCATTTGAAATAACATTGCATTCTTGTGAAATTCCATTTTTTTTTTCTTTAGGTCGTATAAAAAATCGGAAAAATATGAAATTTGTGGTGTTGAATTTAAAAATTGATGCACTTTAAACAAGGAATTCTCAAACTGCTGGATCATATATTTTGCGCATGCCCATAGACGGAATCCGGGGATTTTTTCTGATTTCACACAAAAATGACGGTTTTTTTCCATTAAAAAAGGTTCATACGAACAGTAATCACATTTTTTCTATTAACTTGGAATGAACTACTCCTAAGTATGGTAAAAGAAATATTCCGTAGAACATTTTACCGAAAAAATTTTTTCCGTATTATTAAATAAATAATATACATGTAATTTCCTAGTTTAAAGTGCATCAATTTTTAAATTCAACATCACAAATTTCATATTTTTCCGATTTTGTTATACGACCTACAGAAAAAAAAAATGAAATTTCACAAGAATGCAATGTTATTTCAAATGCAAAAATCAATATTCCAGCGGCACGGAATAAAGTTGAGATAAGGCTTTGAAATTTTGCCTATATTTTTTTTTCACGGAATAAAGAAAAAAAAACCTCTAAGAGCAGAATTTTTCAAAAAAAAAAAAAAAATAACGGCCACCCTATTATATATTCTATGAATATATTTTCTGATATATTCATGTGGAATATATATATATACAAATATATATTCTAAATATTTTTGAAACTCAATACACGCAAAATATAAAACAGCTATATCTCAAAAATATATTAGATATATATTGAAAATATATTATGTGGATATAGTTTACAGATCGAGAGGCACGGTAGTGCATCGTGTCTAGTATGAGAAAAAAAAATATATGTAAAAAAAAAAATGAAAGCGCAAAAACACTACCGAGCCTACACTGAAAAAAAAGTTCTACTTGCTAAAATGCTAAAAAGGTCTTGAATTTAGACGCATACTTCTTAAAAAAAAATCTTTTTGTTCTTATTTCAAGAACAACAGTTCTCAATTTTAGAACAAGGCTTCTTGAAAATAATCCAAAATGGTCTTGAATTTAGACGCATACTTCTTTAAAAAAATTTTTTTGTTCTCACTTCAAGAACAACAGTTTTAAATTTTAGAACAAGAGTTCTTGGAAATAATCAAGTTGTGTCTTAAATTGAGAACAAAAAAATTTCTATTAAGTCAAAATTAGATTTAATTCAAGAAGTAAATTACTACTGATTTACATAAAAAAAAATTTATTTATTTAACATCACGTTTGTTATGTTACAGTTGGTATAATATCATTGCATTTGTTTTCTCTGTCACACCTTTTTTCTCACTATAATCTCGAGCAAGTCCGGAGAAATCTGGAAAAATCTCGAGAAGTCTGGAGAAATCCGGAGAGATTTTTTCCACTAGGGTAGATATAGATATATATTTTCCATCAAGTGGGGTTAAGTAGAAAATTTTAATTTTTAATAGTTCAGACTTAAGATATAACTTACCAAAAAGAAAAATGAAGGGAAGTTTATGAAATTAATAATTTAGATAAATGAAATAATAATGCATCTTTTTGTCAAATCAGCTTTTTTGTTATAAGACTTTTTTTTTTTAATAATTATTCAAAGTCAACATAATTTAGAGAGGTTATACATGGGCTCTTATGGGGGAGGTGTTGAACAATATCTACGAACTTAACTAAACAATACTTGTAATGAAGAGATCTTTTTCAAAAACTAATAGGTAATAAAAGAAAAAATAAGGAATTTTTTGATATCAGGATGAAATGGGCTTATAAGACTGATTCTCGCGTAATTAATAAAAATATAAGCTAAAAACACGATTTCTAGCAATTTTATGAGGACTTGGCAACAGCGTATTGGAGCGGGAAAATTTAAACAACAAATTTAGCATCCATGTTCAGCTTTTACACAGCTGACATACAGTATACACACACATACATTCATGACACAGATATTAATATGGCGTCTAGATCAGTGTTGCAAACTGACAAAAAAAGCACTATTGCCGGGGTCATTACGAGAAAATAAAAACTAATTAAAATTATTTAAATTACAAGAATATGATTCATTATGCAATAACATAGATGAAATGATAGGATTCTCTAGTAAAAAGTATTATTAATATGCCACAAACAACCGAGAAAGATCCATTTTTTTAGTTATTTCGGGTTGGCAACGCAAAAACTATCCATGTAAAAGCATAGGCAGTATATTTATAGTCTGCTCAAAAAATCTGAAAGGTCGTCATGGTCGGGGAAAACTGAAAAAAAAAATATGAGCGGGTCCGTCGGGAGATTAGAAATAGGGTGGTGGGTGGGAAAGTTGCATTCGATTACGGGAAAGGGTTGAAAAAAAATAAAAACGTCTTTTTTTCGCGATATCTCGGAGGGAAAGGGTAATAGGGAAAAAAAGTTCAAGTAAAAGTTGTAGGGAAAAAAATTTAAAAATTTTTAGTCTTTATGTTTTTTTTTTTTAATTCAATAGTTTAGAAGTAAATTGAGGTCAAAGTTCGGAATAGTCATGAAGTAGTGGAGTAAACAGCGGGAAGAGGAGAAATGAGAAGGAAAGAAAACCGTCACGTCTCACGCACTCGTACAGTATATAGCGCGCGTTTCGGTAGGTTTCGGTCGTTTTCGGGATTCGGTCGAACTACTTTATTGCTGTGTGTTG
>MKYW01000252.1:50060-67616 GCA_015776835.1 Aphidius ervi | reverse complement strand
AAAAAAAAAAAAAAAAAAAATCTTGAAAAAAAAACACTTCAAATTAATTACGTTAAAAAAATTTTTTTTTATAATTTTTTTGTTTTTTTAAATTTTTTAATTATTTAAGAAAAATAATTCATCAATGAAAAAAAAATTTTCTTGACCAATAACAAATTTGTCTTGAATTAAGCCGTATATAGATTTGGTTCATGAAAAAATAAATATTGAATCGAAAAAAAATTGATTTAAACTGTAACACTTTAGTCTTGAATGATAACATTTGTTTCATAATCCAAGAAGCGTACTTCTAGAAAGAAGAACACGTGGTCTTGGACTATGACATTTCTTCCATAATCCAAGAAGCGAAGTTCTTGAAAGGGGAACGCGTGGTCTTGAACCATAACATATTTGTCATAATCCAAGAAGCGTACTTCTAGAAAGAGGAACATTTGTTCATGAACCAAGATATAGTTTTTCATAACCCAAGAAATTTATTTTACGGAGGCTAGGAGCCGAAAGACTCAGCCGCAGTATTGGATTTATCCCCCCAAAAAAAAAAAACGTTTATAATTATTTTTTAAATTATGAACATTCGGTCATGATCCAAGATAACGTTTATACAATTTAAGAAATTTTTTTTTTTTGAAAGAAGAACTTTTTAGTTTAAACCAAAACTTTTCTTTCATACTTCAAATGCTTTTTTTTTCAAGAACAAAATTTCTTCTCCAGAGGAATTTTTTTTTTCAGTGTACGAATGTATTTCAACTATCTTGGCTATTCCATTGAGCACTGACATTGGTCTATATGATTTTACTGAGGTTGGTGGACCATTTTCTTGAAAATTGGTATAACTTTTGTTATTTGTACTTGTTTCCATCTGTATTTTGTAAGTGTACGTTATTTTCTTTTATTCTTATTATTATTCGGAAAGTTATCAACAGAAATTCCATTGATAAAAAAATTCTTAGAAGCTGTGTCAGTCTGCTCAATTATTAATAAATTTTGTTCATAAACTGCTTTGAAGAATCAGCGAATAACTTTGCAACTTCTTCCGGATATTCTATCAGCAGATACATCAGTGAAACAATATCATTTACATTTCTCGTTTCTAAAAGTATCGACCAATCTATTATAATGACAGTGCATGATTTAGTATTGAATAATTTAGTAATAATTGTACCCATTCATTGATTAATTTATTATTTTTATGTTAAATTTTGTTTTGAGAGAGGATGTGCTAAATCTTTATTTAGATCTCACTCAAAAGTTCACTTACACAGCAGATTATGTTAGCAAGTACCAAGTCTATTCTTTTTTTATGATTAAGTACTTCATTATATTGTTCAAAGTTTAACTCATTTATTAAGTTCGTTAGTGTCCGTTCATTAGTGTTTGTAATGATTACAACAAGTCGTGTTCATCTACAAGAATAAAAAAGATTCAAAATTTCATTATTAATATCCAAAATAAAAAAAAAATAAATTAAAAAAAAATTCGGAATTTCATAAATTTCTTTCATATATAAAAAAACACAAAAAAATATAGAATCAAGTTACAAAGAAATAAAGGTTTTCTGTCATATTCAATTCGTGTAATAAATCTCATAAAAATAAAAAGGCGTTGACGAATAGGCAAGTGGAATATCGAGATATGGGGGTGTAGATTTTCAAGTAGTTTTATCCTAAGTGATTTAACTACGTCTTATTGTGTTTGAATCCTGTATCGTATTGTTGAAACACTCTCGCCACAAAGGGTAAGTGGTTTTAGCGGAAGCCACATTGAGTTGAATTGTATAAACTACTGGGGGACGAGCAAAAGAATTTTTAGTAAGAAGAAGTTTGCAGTAGGTTTAGAATATCAATATTCTTCATAATTTTTTCAAATTGAAAAAAAAAAAAAATTAATATTGTGATACTAGTTAGTCATTACGTACACTTACTAATCTAGCAAAATTATAACACAGTATTTGTTTAGTATGAAGGAATTACTTTGAAGTTTGCACTTTGTGGATTTCAATGGGTGTATGTGGTAGATTGCGACTATTTATAGAGTATATATATCCCTCGTTATTGAGTGAATGAATCCCTTAGCTTAATGGCTAAGTAAGAGGGTCGAGCATTACAAGGGGCTCTGCAATGGAATGGTCGTATTGACCTCGCTTAGTAAAACCCTATTGCAATGGGGTGATGATATTACAAATTAGCAAGATTTTCATTGTCTTGATTCCTACAGTCATTATTGAATAAATAAATAAATTCTCTTATAGCAAATTCCCTCAATAAAAAGCTAGTAATGGCCGTTGCAACCTATCGTACGAATACGTATTCAAAAATGTTTAAAAATTTTTAAATTGGTGTTGGATCAAATTGTGGTGTTTTCAAACTATTTTTTCTATTTGAATCTATGATTAAAAATACAAAAGAAAACGTGACAAAATAACTTTATTTCTTATACATCTGGATGCAATTATTAATGAATTAGATACAAAGGATACAATCAATATTTTTTTTTCAATGTGAAAAATAAAATTGCTCAAAAAAATAATAAGTTATTATTCTTCATGTTGTATCCAGATGTATAACTTATAAATTTACTTTGTTACGTTCGGTTTCGTGGTGCCTAGGTAACGCGTTAGCTTTCTCTTCGGTCAGACCCCAGTTCAAGTCCCACTCCAGACAGTTAGGTTTATTATAGGTTTAAAAAAAAAAAATATACACATCAAATCGTCTTCATTAAATCCTATTATCAATGCTCTTAGTCATATTTAAAAAAAAATAGAATAAAATAATTTTTTTTATTATTTTTTGAATATATAAACAATGAATCGTTTGTAACCAAAATTTTGTCAATTGAAATAACAAGTTGATTAACTTGTTATAAACTATCGACTGCTTGTAACGAGAAACTAGTGGCATATTTTTAGAAGTATATTTATTGAAAGAAATCTCTTCGTTGTTCAAAACAAGACCCATCTGCATTGAACAAACAGAATTTCGTTTGTGTCCAGGAAAAGTGTGGTTTTCGTTAAGAAGTATATTTTTCTTGAAACAAAACATCTATATCGCTTGAAACTGATTATTTGTATAATATAAACAGAATATTGTTTATATGAAGACTTGTTTTTTTTTTTATTACAATATTGTTTATATATAAACCAATTATTGTTTATAATAAACTATTTACTTCTTCTTTAAAACAATATATTAATATACAATTGTCAAGAAGTTTTCATCCAGAAAATAGAACAAAAATTTCTAAATGTACAAATAATTTATGCATAATTAAACCCATATCAGATAAGTACTTGGGAAGTTATTCTAAAAAGACGTAAAATCCGAGAAAGTACGAAAAAAAGCAGGATTAATAGCGTCCCTTCAAAACACTAAAAATTATTTTCAATTTATGTATTAGGGGTTTTTTGCATATTTTGAAGGGTTGAAATTATCGATAAAATGCCTCTGGTCGATCAGGAAAGAGAAACGGGCTTTTTTTTCACCTCTAATTCGTAGCTGTATGTAAGACCCAAATTCTCGAAATTAAAATAATATAATAATAATATAATAAAGTTAAATGATTTATAAATAAATAAATAATTAAAGGCTGCTTGCCGGTGGCATACTCGGGCTTATATTTAAAGCTCACTGATAATAACAACGGTTATATTTGGTTTTTACAACAATTATTCACAAAGATTTTTCCGAAAAAAAAAAAATTTTGATTTATCTGATCCAGGTTGACTAGACTATCTGTGATTTTGAAACTTAGAAAAAAATTTTATTTATTTAAAGTCAAAAATCACAGAGACTCTCAGAGTAACATCAGAGATACTTTAGAGATTGCTGGAGGTTACAGAGACAATTTTTCTCTGTTCTAGATCCTTACACGAAGCAATATGTCTCTAAAAAATTTTTTTCTAGAAGCTACAGAGATTAATTAGAGACTATACTTCAAAGTTTACAGCGTCAAACAGAGGCTAGTTAGATACAACGAGACTTTAAGAAACTATCAAAAGCTGTTTCAGAGAAAAAAATTCCATCTCGGAAAAACAATACTAGTAGGCTTGCGCCTTCGTATAACTGAAAAAAAAAACGTCAGAAGGTGATATCCGAATGAATGCAATTATCGATTCAGGCCGCCTTCTACACTATAATTTTAAATTACTCAATCTATCATTGTAAAAATAGTTTGGTGACTATAAACTAAGAGTAGAATCGTTCATTCAACTTTTTTTGCCCTGGCCAATTCTGCAAATTTTAAATTTTGAGAATCAATTTTTTTATGAATATAAAATTTCAGTTGAAATATATGTACAGTAATACACTGTACTAGGTATTATGCTTATGTATGATGATAGCACTTAGTAGTTACCACACAAATTAAATTGTTGGTAGGTACAAACATGTTACATTTGTGCAATTTACAGCAGTTTTTATAAGTATCGGAAATGGTTGATGAAACGTTAACAAACCTTTAACTAACCTCATACAAAAATAACCTAATATGCATATTAGCATGGTAAGTCATCTACAAAGAAGTTTTTCGTATGGCAAATTATTAACGATCTAAAGAAGTTGCTATTATTCTGCTATGACTTTTTAATGTAAATCAGAATATACTTTATTTTTTATGTGAATAAATAAATTAAGACACAATTTTGACAGTATTACTTTTAGTATCGGTATTTGTTATGTCAAGGTTATTTTCACACACGTTTTGTGTTAGTTAATTTGAATCTTCTTTAAATATTTAAATAAATAGTACGTCGTTTCATGAAGCCATTTTTTAAAAAATTCATTTATAACTATACGGTCGGTTTTTGAAATTTAATAGCTAACTTTTTTCTGGCTTCTTTCTTTTTGTTCACATTACAAAGTTTTTTTTTATTTAATTATTAATCTGTTTACCGTCTATTCATTCATTTACTTATCCTTCTCCAATATATATTTATTTTTTCTCCACAGACATTTCAGTTCTTACATCATTGGTTCGAATTCTATCAGTTGTACAATAATTATAAATTATACATATTTTTTTTTTTTAAATTAAGGGTATAGTCTCTCTGACAGGCTGTCAATGACTTTTTTACAACATGCGATTGATTTTATCAGAAACCACGTAATCTCTTCTGGCCCAGAAAAGTATCTACCAAAGCATTTTCAGCTATGCCACGCTAGGCAAGTAGATACAAGGCCTCCCGGCACTCATTTACCAAAGCTGAACTAAGCTCCAGTTCTTTAAGCGTCATCGATGCTCCTTGACTATATCTGAACAAATGCAAACTTTCCTACTGTTGTAGTCTCCAGGTTCACCTTCATGCGTGCACGCATACAAGGATGGCGATTACTTCCAAGTTGGTTTAAACAGTCAATCAAGCTGTCAACCACCATAACAGAGGGGATAAACTAGCATCCTTGATCGACGAAAACCCTTATTTTATTTTCTATTCAAATTTTGAATGGAAAAGCTTTCTCTATCATAAATATTAATTGTTGAATTTTCATTTTCCAGGTAAAAATCAGTGTTGATTAGACAAATGAAAACGACTACCAGTTGTAATCCATGAGAAAAAAGAAACAAAGTCATAGCTACTTGAGTGCCCCGATTGATGTTAGCGTTGTTATGAACCCGCAAGTAGGGATACAGCCTTGAACGAGTCTAATGAAATTAAAAAATAAAACTTTATCAACTATAATTTCCTATCTCAGAGATTCATTTAAATTAAAAACACGATTAAAATCGTTCTACAAGAGAAAGAAAAAAATAGTGAGAAAGAGAGAGAGAGAGAGAAATAGAGTAAAAAGAAGGGACAGTGAAAGTAAGCGAGAAAGAATACTGTCATCATCACACCCCAGTTTGAGTTGTCGCAGTTGTAATGGATTTATTATTACAGCAAATAAATCCTTACCCCGTAACGACCCTAATAGAGTAACCATGGCTTGACAAACAAGATCATCCCTCCCCGTTCGTACGTTATGTAAATATATGAATACAACAAACGAAACATAATTTAATCTCCCTTCTTTTTTGGAAGGCAATTCACATACTAGAAATGTACATACTTCAAGGGTGCAAAAAATAAATTCTGTTTCTATGTCTAAGTGGTTATTTTTTCCTCGTAAAAACAAAATGGCATCAGGACGACTTATTGACTCTTTATTCAATTTAAACAAAACTTGTTGAAATGTAGATAAAAATATTTTTCTTTCCATTATATCAAAGGAGATTGAGCTATATCACTGTATCGAAAAATCCCGGTGTTCGTTCAAAGTTGGATTAATTATTCGATGGCGCTACTGTTTAGAAGAGAATTTACGGGAAGTACGAGGAATTAGTACAGGTTGCGGGAGAACGTACACTGCGAGAAATTTTAACTAAAAAATGCTATCATGCTTGAGGAAAAATTACTATATAGTGATTTGTTATATTATACTTTATTTCTGTGACTGGCCATGAGAGATGATATTCTACTAAAATATTTAGTAAAAAATTTTTGTTTTCTAAAGCACGTTGATTAGTACAGTAAATTTTCGTTGTGAGTGTATAAGTAGTGATGCCGCAAGACGAGACGAGACGAGAATGGACCTTCTCTCGTCTTGTCTTGTAAAAATCAAATCTTTCTCTCGTCTCGTCTCGTCTCGATTTACCAAAAAAATATTGCTTCTCGTCTCGATTTTTTCTCGTAAAAAACCGCACTTTCTCGTCTTGTCTCGTCTCGCCTCGTCTTGTCTCGAGTTTCTCGTCCTTTTTAACATTAATTTTTAATTTAAGGGATTTGGACGATTTTTTAAAACGAAGAGTGAGACAACATTTTTCCTCTGTTTTTTGTCTTTTTCGCACTCATAGAAATATTGTGTTTCTAAAAGCCATCCGCAAGAGGTCTCTAGTGATTTTTCAATAATTCCTCATTTTTTCATACTTTAATTATTAATTGTAAAAAAACTAAGCTCCAAACTTCTTTCATTTTTTTTCTATACGTTTTGTTTTGTCTCATTTTATAACCCGATAGTTTTTTTCTCACAATGTCATATTGTCGATCAGAGATATTGGTATTTTAATGGGATTTTTTTTGACAAAAATCGTATTCTCCATAAGAGCCCATGTTAAAAGTTGTCAACTTTGAAAATTAATAAAAAAATAACGAGCTTCCAAACAATTACCAAAAAATTCCATAAAATGTATTAGTATTTCAAAAATCTACTGTATAAATTTCATATCTTTCTCATATTCGGAAAAAAATCGTCCAAATCCCTTAATTAGTGATTTATTTACAATTTTTTTATTTTCATGTGTGCACAGATAAAGCCACTAGGTCCACTGAGGCCCAACGAAAAAACAAAAAACAATCGATAGATGTTGATACATATTTGTGACTGATAGATATGTGATACCTACAATTTATATGTGATAAAGAAAGACCGAAACTTGTGACTAGCGAGGTCATGTGCGTTTGTATACAATATTTTTTTTTTTTTTTAAATTTATCTCGAGAGAAATGTGATACTAATTTAACGTTCAAAACCGGTCAATGCTTTTGTTTTATCCAATCTTTTATTTCTCATGCTTAATAAAACAATTCTTGAGGCATTAACGAATTTATTTTTTATAAATACTTTTTTTATCTATTCTCGTCTATTTTTCTCGTCTCTCGAGCAAGCTCTCTCGTCTCGTCTCGTTTCTAAGCTTAATTTAAAAAACAGTGTCTCGTCTCGTCTTGTCTCGTCTCTCGTCACCGAATTCTCGTCTTGTCTCGTTTTTCTCGTGTCTCGCGGCATCACTATGTATAAGTGTTTACTGTATTTTCTAGTAAGGTTTGAATATAAAATTTAGTAAAATGGCACACAATATGGCCACCTGATTGGAAAGTTGATTCTGAACAATTCATAAAGAATGATTTTTTTTTATTAGTCTCTGAGATTACGAGTTATTACAATGCATGCTTTGTGAAAAAAATAAAAAATATTATGTGTTCCACTAAAAAATACTGCAGAATTCAATAAATATTCCAACAAATATAATAAAAATTATTATATAAAAGTATATTATATATATACAAACTCCAGTAAATTTTACTATTTCGTTTAGTGAAAATTTTGGTTGTGGGACGAAATGACACAAAGATTGAATTATCATGTAATTTCAAGCTTTTCTACAGCCTTATTTATTACTACAGCTAAGTTTATTATTAAGAATTTATATCTAAACAATTTATCGAGAATGACTTTTTGTGATTTGTCAGTTAGTTTCCGAATTTCGAGAGTGTAAACAGAAAAAAAAATGTTGCCGGAAATTGATTCCCATTCTCCGTGAATCTAGCACAAACTACTGAACTTAGCAGTAGAAAATGTCAAACTTTCAAATAAAATTTAGTAAATATTAGTACGAGTAGTTGGTATATTCTCAGTCTACTAAATGTTACTAAAAAATATATAGTAAAATTTAGTCATTTTTTTAAAGAAAAATTACAATAAAATTAAGTAAATTTTATAGCTGTATACTATACTATGGTTGAATACTTACTAAACTTGATAGCAAAAATTATTTATCAATATACGAGTAACTCTTACAAATGATGCCAGGAACTGTTAGCAACGCAGTTTTTACTAGTGGTTTTGTAATTTTTACTTCTACGTTTGTAATTCTTAGTTAAAATTTTTAGCAGTGTACAGTAACTAAGCGATGATTCGACAGCCATAATATATCCGTGAATTTACCCGAATCGGTGCTAATAATGATTTTTTGATTGTTAAGAGTCGGCCAGTTTTTTTGGTTTCTTCTTGACTACATCTTACAACTGAATAGAATGCCTATATCAAACAATTGCAGAAAACGATATGTTTTTTCGTTGTTAGAAGCTTAGATGTGATTTTTATTGTTCCGTAGAAACACTTATAGAAACGATCGATTCATATGACGTTTTTTTATTTCACAATAACTTTTAAACTTTTTAATGAAACACTTTTAGTGAATTTGAATTTTTTTTTCAATAACAGGGCAATTTGTTTTCAATAAATAATGATATATACAAATAAAATCCTATCATCCATGATAACTATACATTGTTCTATGTATTGTACTATGTATTGTTCTTATTTATTCCTATCAATACATTATTCCATAAAATTAACAAGCCTTAAATATTTAATATTATTATTATTTTCAACAATGATTAATATCAATTTTTATTTTTATTATTAACTACTAATAATATCAATTATTATCTACTGTTACAACATTTGAATAAATATTTAATATTGAGCTATTCATAGATTTGTTAAATTTAGGCACAAGTGTTGACGCCCCGCCCCTATTTGGTTTTAAAGCGGTTATAAAGGGTTAATAACCTTAAACAATATTCAGCTAATCAACACCTTAAGACACATTGAGAGCTGAGACATGGTTATGTTCAGAGTAAGACCACAAGAGCAATCTAATTTTGACTTTTGTGTTAGACGTTAGAGAGCCACACCAGTTAATAAAAAAAAATCTCACCGTAATACAATTAGTCGTCGCGTTAATAGTTTAATGGAGAATTAGAAAAAAATATTAGGTAAAACTTTTAATAACCCGAGATGAAGAAATAATGATAATAATAATAATAATAATAATAATAATAATAATAATAATAATAATAATAATAATAATAATAATTTCTCCTACTCTAGATTCAGATTTTTTACTAATGTCTTCAGTGAAATTTCAAAAAACTCAATAATATCCTATACTAACTTGTACTATATGAGATAGACTATAGACCTGTACAAGTCTCGAAATTCAGTGTAATTTTGAGGGGGAATTTAATGAATTTCAAATATATCGATTGCTGATTGTGAACTTTACTTATGAAGACAGTAATTTATACGGAAAATGTGTTACGTTTTACTTGAATCACGAAATTTTTTTTTTTTCAGACTTTTAAAAATAGTTTCATAATAAAAAAAAAGGGTATCCCGAATCAATTAAATATAAAAGTAGACAATAAAAAAAAAAACAAATGAAATACACATGTATTTGAGTGGAAATTCAAATCAAGTTTCGATCAACAACTTGATTTCAAATCTATTCTTGATCAAAACTTTATCAAGAATCTCAATTCAAACTTGAATAAAAAATTTAAAGAAAAATTATTTTTTTATTAATTTTTTTATTTTTCTTATGCATGTTTTCCTGTTACCTCATAGAAGAGAGAAAGAGAGAAATAAATTCGTAGGAATTTTTTATTTTCTAAATTACGCACCTCACGGGATTTGAACCGGTGAAGTATAAATTATAATTTATAACTAATAAAGGAACGCTTTAGACCACTTGGCCACGGAGGGAAACAATATACTGACTGTAATTTGCTGAAGTTGTAGATCTCTATGTAAATTACGTATGATGGAGGAAAAATTAATCTTCAAGACATATATGTATGTCAGTAATATATCAGTCGGTTTTTTTAACTAATACTGATTTAAAAGACTTGCCTAACAAAATCATGTTAATTATTTTATTTTTTTTACATCAATTTTTAATTCAAAAAAGATCAACACAGGACAGAAGTATATACCATTTGCCGGTGGGACATTTCAATCCCTGCTGTGATAAAAGGACTCCAGCGGTGAACGTTTGGTACTCGTGAAGACATCCTTTTTCAAACTGGACTTTACAGCGTTTGGCTAGTCCATGATTTAGTATCACGTCCTTCCATTCTAATTGATAATTTGAAAAAAATACACGCATTTACTTTCTTGAGTCAGTAGGAGGGTGCAGACCCACAATACAGATTTTATAGCTCAACGTGATGAATTTAACTAAAAAAAAAAAAAATGAATAAATCAAAATTTAAAGCAACATTTAAATATACAAATTTACAATTCATAATTTCAATTATCGTGTGGCTTTACTCAAATATTTTCAAAAAGAAATCATCAATTTACGTTAGAATAATAATTCCTCATTTATAACTTTGATTTTTTTTAAACCTATGGTATGACTTAATTGCTGAAATGAAATTAAATATATTAAATGAAATTAAATATATAGACACTCAGAATTTCTTATTGCACTACATAGTATACTATATATAATGATGAGAGAAAGACCGGACGGTATGTAAAAAAATAAAGAGAATTTTTGAGTTAAATAATATTATAGATTTTTTCTTAGGAAAAGGCTCGATCCCAGATATTCCCAAGTGGAAACTTCGGTCAAGACTTGAACAGGCACCCCGTTTAGGAATAGATCAAGGCGTAACGCTAAATATAATCAGGATAGTTGATCAAAACTTGATCAGGCACTATTGTAAAAAAATTTATTTATTGCTTTTATTTAAATATTTTTTTTTGACATGATTTTGTCAATATATCATGAAACATAGAAATTGATTGATTGATAAATTTTATTGTTCAAATTTTAAACAAAATAATTAGCGTTTTTCATACAGTGAGTTACATATTGTATAGTGTAGATATACTTAGTGAAAATGTGACCATGTGAGTATAATTTGTGTATATAAATCGCAAGTTCTACTTATTTGTGTGTGTGTGTTGAATTTTTGTGGTGATGGTATATATTATGAGTTTGAGATTTTGAAATTATTATAGTGGAATATTGTATATATTTTTATTATTGTGAATTTATGAGTGAGTTATTGTATATGAATTGTATGTGAATGAATATTTGATTTGATATGACCAACAGGATGATAACAATTTTTTCAGCATAGTTTCCTTTATAAAAAAGGACAAGACACCGTCAGTTAACTTCACGTGGCAACGTTTATTCGTCACTCTATTTTAACGATTAATCGATATATTTATAATGGTGGCTAGGTTAATTCAATGCAATTTAATAGTTGAACACTGTTGAGTGAACAATATAGTAGAAAATACCTTGCCACATCGTTGAGATTCACATATGCATCAATGTCAAATATATTTCATTTATTTATGGTATACTTTCAATAATATATTTATATATATAGTTTTTTATTTAGGGTTTATAATATTGTCAAGTTATAGAATACTTCATATATGTACATATCAAATAAAGACTGACAACAATCAAAATCTTAAAGTATAAGTTAAAGTATTTGAATTAATTAATTGTGTAACCTTAATTGGCAATTAAATTTATTTGATATTGAACTTTATTGAACAAGACGCTAAAAAAATTCAATAATATAATTATGATGATGTACTCATTATTAAACGTAACAGTTAATATGTATCTGTATTTATGGACGATATGCATTAGTCATTTATTCGAATATTAGAATTAATATAACAAAGAATTAATTTCTCAAACTCCAAACAACACGATTACCATTCAAATGATCATCATTGAATAACACCAATCAGCACCAATAATACAATTGAGGGTCTGGATGCAATAACACGTTGAGCGCTCAGAGCCTCAAAAGTTGCAGCGTTGCTACATGACAAAATCCCGAAAAAATTGAAAAAAAAAAAATATTCATTCATTTATAGAATTAATCCATATAAATTTTCTTTCGAATAAGATTTTTTTTTAATATTATTTATTGCATCAAAAAATAAGAACACTTTTTTTTTAATGTTTAACTCATCATAACTTTTTGAAAATTTAATAAATCAACTTAAAATTTACACTGTAGCTTCATTATAAACTAGCGATACTAACAGTGTTATTGAAAAAAATATTGATTTATATTATTTTATTATGATTTATTTATTGTTTAAGTTAATACAAAATTTAGTCTTTGTAACTTTAAAAGAAAAAAAGAGTCAGGTAAATTTCAAAATCGAATAATTTTTGAGTGACAATATTGTTAAGTTGTATATCAAGTAGTTTTGTAAGAAATTTTCAGTTGTTTTTATCAATTATTTACAAAGTTATTAATTTATTAACGAATCGCGCTCCGCCGTACCACACACGGAAAAAAAATATATAAAATTATATATAATAATTATATATAACAATTGAGGGTCCGGATGCAATAACCAATCGAGCGCTCGGAGCCTCTGAAATCGCGACGTTGTAAATCGTGAAAAACAAAAAAAAATATAATTGTTTGAAAAAAAAAAAAAAAATACAGGCATGTATAGATTCAAAAAATACATAATTTTTATCAAATACATTTTTTTAGGTAATTATTAATGAATGAATTAAAAAATAAAAACGTAATATATATATATTTTTTTTTTATATGATTTTTTTGGATATATATCTCGTCATAACTCTTTCAAAAATTAACGAATTAACTTAAAACTTGGCATGGCTCTTCATTATAATATGCCAATTCTAATGGTACCAAAAAATATTTTTTTTTTTAACATTATCCAGTTTTATTTATTGTTTGTTTAATGCCGGTCGAAAATTACGTATAGTCAACTTCAAAAGTAAAAAGAGTCGGAAAAATTTTAAGACTGAAAAAATTTTCAGTGACAATATTGTTGATATATATATCATGAAGTTTTTTACAAATTTTTAGATATTTTAATTAATTATTGAAGGAGATATTAATCAATTAATGAATCGCGAGCTGCCGCTGTCGCCATAGCAAGCGTATGCGTCGTCCCAAGCCATACATGAAGCTGAAGCTGGCAGCCGAGATCATTTTTTTTTTTTTTCATTAATTTTTTTAACCCTTTTGCCATGATGATAGAAATATGAAATTTTTACCACATGTACCTCTTATTACAGACAACACAATGTTAAAAAAAAATTACAATAGTAAACCTTTTTTTCTATTTTTTTATTAATTAACAATTAAAATTTCCAACCACTAATTGTTAATTAATAAAAAAACAATAGAAAAAGGTTTACTATTGTAATTTTTTTTTACCATTGTATTGCCTGTGATAAGAGGTACATGTGGTTTGAATTTCATATTTTTATCATCATAATAAAAGGGTTAAAAAAATTAATGAAAAAAAAAAAAAAATGATCTCGTCTGCCAGCTTCAGCTTCATAGCCATACCCAATGCTATCTTTCATACATGTATTTTTTAAATTACTTACGATAAGTGGAAAATTAATTATATTTTAAATAACTTAAATTATAATAATTATTATATTTATATACACAAATAAATCAAGTAAAAAAATATCTATATATACAAAAATATATTTCAATGAATGCCACTAAAATAATCTTATAAATTTCGCGCTAAGCGCTTGTTTTTTTTTTTTTATTTATTTCTCTCTAATTGTCGATCGTCTTTCGTTTTCCATAAATATTTTTTATTTATCTGTTAGCATAAAATCCAGTTCACGTGCAAGTATTATCTCAACAAGAGATTTAGTTTATTGTCAATTTAATATATAAAAAAATCGTTTGTTTTTTAAGTTAAAAGTTGATTAATTAAATTATAATATATTATATTATTTTAAAACAAAATAAATATGTCTGATAATAGCCAAATATTAATAAGTCATAAAAGAAATAGAAACGAGGCTAGTTGGAAAAGAAATGTGAATAAGAAAGCTAGAAATGAGGTAAGATGGCTTTTTTTCTGCTTATAAATTATCTAGTTTATTATTAACTTTTTTTATTACTCAATAAAATATTGGGCCAGCTAGATAATTTTTTTTTTAATTTTGGTATAGGGACAACAATATTCAAACGCTTCTAATTAAATTGTACAATCAAAAGTATTCACTGATGTCACATGTTGTTGCCCGAAAAACTGTTTCGAGCAAGTTGATAAATCTTATCAGGAAATATTTTTTAATAATTTTTATATACATGCTGCTGATTACAAATCTCAAAACATGATGTTGAGTGGCCTCATGGTTTTGAAAAATCCTCCAGCTGATGGAAATTTAGAAAAAGTAAAAATAAAATTGTGGAGTTATTATTTTTATTGTATATTTATTCGAGTTGAAGTGTGTAAAAATTTTCTATGTCAATTATTACAAATTACGAAAAATAGATTTGCTACTTTACAACAAAAATTATTGAACAATGAATCATTGAAAGATAATCGAGGCACACACTTACACCATGAATTAAAATTAACAGATGAACTAAAATCATTAATTAAAACTCATTGCTTATCATTACCACATTCTCAATCTCATTACAGCTTGGAAAAATGTAATTTATTAACTTTCGACCATCCTGATTTGACTTTGACAAGTTTACATAAACTATTTGTTGAATATTATAAATTAAAAACTGGTGACGAAACTTCTATCACAGAAACAACTTACTCTAAATTTTTTAATCACAACATGAACTTTACTTTCAAAAAACCTCGGACTGACGTAGGTAATTTTTGTTACGAGAATCAAGATGATAAAACAGCAAATGATGAATTAATTAAACATAAAAACAATGTTAAAATACATAAACAATTAAAAGATAAAATGATAGATGAAAAAAGTACATTATGTATGGAATTTGACTTTGGACAAATATTGCCTCTCCGAAAAATTCCAGTATCTGAGCAATTTTATAAAAGACTCCTCTGGCTTCACGTTTTTAATATTAATGTGTTCAACAATGATAAGAACAGTTATATGTATCTATTTTTGGAAGGTAATTTTAAAAAGGGTGCTAATACTGTATGCAATTTTTTATATGATGCAATAAGTAAAGAATTAAGTTTGAATTGTTATAATAAAATATATTTATTGTCAGATGGCTGTGGTGGTCAAAACAAAAATTATTTGGTAATGGCATTTCTTTCATTGTTGTCACGAAAATTAGAAATTCAAATCACTCATTTATATCCAGTTCGTGGTCATTCATACTGTCCGTGTGACCGGAACTTTGGTATGTATAGACAGAAGAAAAAAAAAATGGAAAAAATAGAAACAGATGAGGATTATGTACAAATTATAGAAAATTTAAGAAACCCACCATTTTTTATTATTAAAGATGAAGATATGGTTGTGAAAGATTATGAACAAATTATACCAGATCAATTAAAATTACCGAAAACAATAATTCATGTTAGAGATGCAACTAAAATTATATATTTTGCTAATGGACAAGTAGATGTTTATTATACTTATGATAACAATGAAATACCAGAAACTTATAATATTTATGATGAAGAAATAACTTTTGATAATTTATTAAATACACCACAAGCTCAACCAGTTGGAATTACCAAAGAAAAACTAAGAGATGTGAAAAGTTTATTAAGATATTTATCAAGAGAAGGAAAAGATTTTTTCAATGATTATTTTTCTAAAATAACAATAAAAGATCCAAAACCAACTGAGAGTATGTTAAAAGAAAAAACAACCAAAGAAAGAAAAAAATAAAGAAAAGAAACAAAAAGATGATCAATAACTGAATCTAAATGTTGATACTTTTTGAAATAATATATGTTGGCGTGTAATTAAAATTATATATATTTATCCTAATATCTGACTCGTGTCATTTGTTAATAAAAAATCAATATTGAATTTTTAATTGAATATATATTTTGTAAATTTATTTTGTGTGTATACATATATGGTAAGTATATATATTTAATTATTAATACAATAAGATAATTGATAGAAAATTTATAAGATTATTTTAGTGGCATTCATTGAAATATATTTTTGTATATATAGATATTTTTTTACTTGATTTATTTGTGTATATAAATATAATAATTATTATAATTTAAGTTATTTAAAATATAATTAATTTTCCACTTATCGTAAGTAATTTAAAAAATACATGTATGAAAGATAGCATTGGGTATGGCTATGAAGCTGAAGCTGGCAGACGAGATCATTTTTTTTTTTTTTTCATTAATTTTTTTAACCCTTTTATTATGATGATAAAAATATGAAATTCAAACCACATGTACCTCTTATCACAGGCAATACAATGGTAAAAAAAAATTACAATAGTAAACCTTTTTCTATTGTTTTTTTATTAATTAACAATTAGTGGTTGGAAATTTTAATTGTTAATTAATAAAAAAATAGAAAAAAAGGTTTACTATTGTAATTTTTTTTTAACATTGTGTTGTCTGTAATAAGAGGTACATGTGGTAAAAATTTCATATTTCTATCATCATGGCAAAAGGGTTAAAAAAATTAATGAAAAAAAAAAAAAATGATCTCGGCTGCCAGCTTCAGCTTCATGTATGGCTTGGGACGACGCATACGCTTGCTATGGCGACAGCGGCAGCTCGCGATTCATTAATTGATTAATATCTCCTTTAATAATTAATTAAAATATCTAAAAATTTGTAAAAAACTTCATGATATATATATCAACAATATTGTCACTGAAAATTTTTTCAGTCTTAAAATTTTTCCGACTCTTTTTACTTTTGAAGTTGACTATACGTAATTTTCGACCGGCATTAAACAAACAATAAATAAAACTGGATAATGTTAAAAAAAAAAATATTTTTTGGTACCATTAGAATTGGCATATTATAATGAAGAGCCATGCCAAGTTTTAAGTTAATTCGTTAATTTTTGAAAGAGTTATGACGAGATATATATCCAAAAAAATCATATAAAAAAAAAATATATATATATTACGTTTTTATTTTTTAATTCATTCATTAATAATTACCTAAAAAAATGTATTTGATAAAAATTATGTATTTTTTGAATCTATACATGCCTGTATTTTTTTTTTTTTTTTTCAAA